>JAZGTI010010089.1:0-18058 GCA_036877585.1 Botia kubotai
AGTACAACAACAATTATTGTGTACTTACTAATTACTCATTTCACTGATTGTAGTACAAATGACTAATTACTGGTACTAATAATTGATTTTTACTTAGATTAAATAATAACAGTACTGAAATGTTAGCAACATGAAAACTGTGTTTAAAAAAATCTCTGCAGGCCATCTATTGATCTGATGGTCTTATAACATTAATGAAACATTTCAATAAAGGCTCTGAATTTCCTGGTGATGAATGTAGATCTTTCTGCTCTCTTCCTTGGCAGCACATAAGCCTTGTAGCAAAGATAACAGGACAGTTTTTTGCCCCTCTTTTCTTCTTTATTGTAATGAAATTGAGTAAATGACGAGATTATTCTGAATAACAAAGAGTTACATCATATTTACATCATTCCCTTTGATTCTTTTGAAGTACAGGAACTGTAGCATTATACAGGTATAAACCAAAGGGGATGAATAGTCACATTTAGATAAGGTTACCCTTTCATTTGCAACCTGAATAACAGTGTCCAAAATCTAAAGCCATTAAAACAGACCAGGTTAACCTGTTTTCCTCCCCAATAGGTCTATTCTTGCACATACTGAACATGCTGCTAATAATATGCAGAATATTACAGTGATTCTGCAGATGATTCTTAGTGCAAGTTTGCCAGCCTCAGCATCACAGACTTAAATGCAACATTGTTGCTTGGATGCTTGACCGTGATAACTTCATCAATTAAACCACTGCTCTGCATCTCACCATGGTCAGGGCCTCGTTCACGACAGGCATTAGCCATGTAATTACAGTTTTGGAAGGATAATGGCTTATTTACAAAAGGCGACCACTAGCCTGGGTCACGTTCACTCCAGATAAAGCAATTTGCACTGATAGACCCTTCAGAGCTGTCTGTGCATTTAAATGAGAAGATTCATTATGTATGACTGATCTTTCACTTGCTTCACTACTATAAAGAGGCTTTTGGATCTTAGAAATGTCTCCTGCCATGAAACTGTGGACCAGTAGGATGTGAGGACATTAGACATATTCTGTGGTTCACAAAGTGAAATACCAGAGTGCCTTCCGGCAGTACGTAGCATTGAAAGTTAAAAAAATCATTATTTTTCAGTTTAATTTGTAATGTCTGATTAAATGCATGTTTAAATGTTTTAAATGTATGTTTCCATAAGATTCATGCACTACCCATGTGTTTACAATTGTTATAGCTTGTCTCATTAGAATCCTGCCCACAGAACAACAAAAATGTATGACCAAAAAGTCATAAATTGAAAAATGTTGAAAATACCAACATTTTTTAACAAGCATATGGGCACACGTAATGTTTAACATGCACACTACAGCCATTGATAAAAGAAAATCTTGTTGGTGTGTGTGTGCCTGCTTAATCATATTCTGGGGACAAATCTCCTTTTTGACACATCTTCTTCCATGTTTAGTAAATCCGTCTTACACAAGTACATACAGTAACAGAGCTAATTAAATCTCTTAACTTCAGTTCTTAACTTCATTGGCTGGTATGTATCTTACTTCTTATCAACATTTGGCATGTTTGCACATCAGTCAGTACTTGTAATGTATGTAAAGCATGTAAAACTACAAAACTGCATTTCCAAAGGATTTTGTTTGTCTGTGCATTAGAAGAAGTGATAAACACATGGTAATTAAAAACATTCAGGACTTTACTAACATTAGCATTAGCATTAAACATTAGCAGTTTAGGCCCTGGTTGCGCTACTTTAGTGGGTCCACAGCTAATTGCATCCCTATTCAGAATAGTTTGAACAAAACAGAGGGGCAGAAAACAGACATCTTCAGCTTTCTCTCTCTCTTTCACTCTTTTTGAGGAGAATGAGTGCAATCATATCAGTCCTTGACAGGTCCAGTAGCACTCGTTAGCTCTCGGGTTTGGCACACTGTCTACTGTGGGCGTTTTTGAGCTTCATTTGGACAGTGTAACGCTGGAGGCACAGGTGATAATGAACTGTTACGTGTCTTTATTTGCGACAGATGCCAGGCTGCGGCACTGTCAACTACAGTGGAGGGGATTGTTCTCAATATATGCCATTTAATCATGGTATATTCAATAAATGTGTAGAGATTAGCTGTAGGTTTATGTGGTTTCATTTTAGTATAAACAAGTATACAAACATAACCTGAGCATATGTTCACCTGTCAGCAAAACAACATGGCACACATCTCTTAATACACATGTTTACTTGCTGATTCACAGCTAATTGTGTAGTACATGGAAAACAGAAATAGGTTTTGAAGAAAGATAAATGCAAGTGACACACACACACACACACACATATATATATATATAAAAGAATCAGATGATTATGATATTTGCCCAAGACCCAAAATTTAATGGTTTGCTTTTTTCAGAATCATTAATATTTTACAAAAGCACAGAATAAATAAACAATAGGATTTGTTTTTCCAAACGCTATCCATTCTGTTTACCGCAAAGTTGCTAAAATAATCACAAAGGGAATTGTTAAAGGGAACCAGCACTGTTAAACTAAATTCCCCATCCGTACTGTGCAGTGAAATTTTCATTTTCTGAACTGAAACAGTGCTCCACATACACAATTTTTAAAGAAAGGTTTCGTCAGCCAAACGTTTGACATAACACATACGTCTTTGCCTTGTAGCTGCTCGGGCCAAAACCAGAGGAAAACACTCCGTCCCCTGTCAAACAATCAGCTCCAAAGTTATCATACAACATTCTCTTAGGAACACACGGGGAGAGGAGTGTGCAATAAAGAGAGAGAAATGTTTTGAGAGAGGGGGCTAAGCTTAGCAAGTATGAAGAAATACTGTGACGTAACTGCGGAGAGACGCTGTAGACGCCTGGTGTGGAAATATTGAGAAATGAGAGCAGAGACACTAAAGGTACAAAGTCGCGGCGAAGAGCGAGATTAATATGGAACGTGAGTCACAGGGTACGAGGGATATTTAGGGAAGATTTGGATCAAGTGAGAGATTTATGGGAAGAAAATTGTGGGTATTTTTGAACAAGAGAGAAACGTGACAGTGAGAAAACACTGTTTTCAAACCATTTTCCTGAAACCCAAAAACATTTATGGTCCTCAAAAACAGGAAAAGCAATAATGCCAAGCCTGCCTGCACACACAAAGATTTTCCTTTGGTGATGGAAGCTGGAAGCTTCCAGTACACACATCCAAATACAACAGCATTTGTAATCACTTCTCACTTGTGATCACCAGAAACGCATCTCAATACCAGGTGGAAACGGGGCACATTAAATTGTACTGCTATCTAGAAGAAGTTACATCAACAATTGATTGAAGAGAGCTGACTTGTGATGTTCTTTTCCTCCAGAAAGATATAAAACAACCCACAGCTCTTGCTTTCACCTGAATTAGTGCTTCATCAATGAGAAGAGATCTTCTGGGTCAGCGAAGACTGTTCTATTGTCTCTGATTGACTGTGTGTTTATGTGTTTTATGTTCATGAGCAGTTCTGCGTGTGTAACGGATATTTACACCCTCCCCTCTGGCTTTCCATAAATACAATCTGTAGTGTCAGCTCAATATTCTTCGGCCTGTGCCAGACATTGGTAGCACACGCCGCGTTGTTAATGGCTGGGCTGAACTTTTGTCCTGCCATATAAATAATGCTGGAGTACAGGTGACCCGTGCGGGTGTTGGGACCAGCAGGGTAATGCGAGACACACGCTCGGTTAAACCTCCAGTGTGGCGTGGACTGGCATCCTGCTATTGTATTTATGTTATGTTTATGTTTATTGGCAGTGGGGTAGATGAACCAGGCTCAAGATTGTTGTGCAATAGGCAATATATGTACAGCATATCATTCTATATTACCGCATCAAGTCTGTATAAACCATTAAAGTGATAATTAGCCCACGGTTATGCTAACAAATACTACTTGGCACAAGAATTGTTAATTGCGATTGTCATAATTAGGAACTGAAAAAAGACATTTTTTTTTACTGAATATTTGCAAATTATATTATTGGTATATATTATTGTTATATAATGTACATATTTCCACATATATTTTAACTGACGTCATTTAATTGAATTGGTGCTTCACAGAATACAGATCTTCACGGGCTAATCTAATGCAGTTTTACCTAGAAAACAAACTCAGTTAGAAAATTAAACGTACAGAAAATTGCTCTTTTACACAAGTAATACTGTTTTGCTTGTGCGAGGTGCTTTGATTAATAACAACTTTGAAGAGCTCAACTGTTGGGTTTATCAGCAGACATGCTGTGAAAATTCCTCTAAAAATCCAGTTAATTACTTTTTCCTTGTATGATAATTGCAAATGATTATTGCAGACCCTGATTGAAAAGCCATTAGGTGTGTGTATGAGTTGAAGCATAAAAAACAGCCCTACGTATGATATAAACATCAATTAAATTATAACACAGCTGCTTTGTGATGTAAAATAATAAATGTGTAAACAAATAAAATAATGTGCCATCTCACACACACACACAAAAGAATGCAAACACACAATGGCTTTACCAAGGGAGTAAAATACTCATTTGCTCCATGTCCGTCGTGATAGCAATAATTTAGTTTTCCTAAATGTGCAGCTGATGGGATGTTTTCAGCTAGATATACTCTC
This sequence comes from Botia kubotai, assembly GCA_036877585.1. NCBI lineage: Eukaryota > Metazoa > Chordata > Actinopteri > Cypriniformes > Botiidae > Botia > Botia kubotai. The sequence continues at coordinate 4,625 of JAZGTI010010089.1, forward strand.
TTACCCAACACCATTGGCTTTAACAGAGACCCATCTCTTCTTACCCTCAGAGAACAGACTCTCCGCTGATTAACAGCTGTATAAAGCAAATATTTCAATGCTTTTGGCCTAAAATATTTCTTTAAAGAACACTGAGTTTGGTTATGTAGATATCTAATAACTGGAATTATTAGAAGTGTCTTTGAGGTGGTGGCTCTCAACACATTTATAATTCAATTCAATACATTCATGTAATGATATAAGCCGCAGGGCTCGGCACTGAGCCACACATCACTTGTGAAGCTCAAACGCCTTTATGGATGCTGCAGGAAAATTAGACCTGTGCAGCTTATTACTAAGTGCAGAAACACTTCATATGACATTTATGCTATACCTCAGTGCACTTAACATGTTTGAAGCTTTGCTTTCTGGGCTTAAAGATGCAGTACGGGTTGAAATCTGCTCCCAAACAAATCAGCCTCTCCCTTCATTGCTCTGCCCTCAAAGTAAAAAACACACCATGCAACACAGGCAACAGTTGGCACATACCCCCACTGCTGATTGGCTATGAGAGTGTTATAGTGTCGTGGTGACTGGTTTGATCCTCTTGTCTTGACCTGTCTTTTCTCCTACTTACACAGCCAAAAGTAAGCGCAAACACAATATTTTTGTGACACACAGAACAGACATCTAGCAAATAGCAATGCAACATGAACCTACTATCCATGTGATCCACAGGAAATAAACAGGAAATATACCTGCATGACTTGCTGATGCCCTGTTAAGAGTGGACTCGTTTGTGGTTTACTACTACTGGATATAAACTGTACTTCATGTCAAAAATAAAAACCTTTGGTAGTCGTAAATATCAAACTTAGGTTATCTGTAAGAAACAGTACACGATAGTTATTAACTAGTGGTTAGTAAAAGTTTTTTATGTATAACACAATATTCAAGCAAATAAGCAAAGTTATGTGTGTTATTACAGCCCATCAAGCAAAGCATGTAATCAAAGGTCAAATAACATTGAAAATATTCAAATCCGTAAATAAAAAAAAATTAAATTTGTTAAATTTGTTGTCTAAAGCACCACAGGTTGTGTTATGCTCTGCTCCTCCTTCTGTGGTTTTGTTTTACTGTGTAGCAGGATTCAAATTTACAAGATCTGAACAGGATTTTTTGGCATTTGCAATAAGCACCTAAGTCTGCTCCGGGAACACAGTGCGAGAGATACCGTAATAAAAAGCCTCCCAGCTAAATTTTATTTCTTGTTTTTTGGGAAGGCTTTGTATTAAATAAACCGTCCTCTGAGGCTTTGCTTCGCAGGTCTGCTTCCGTTGCCGGAATTGAGTTTGAACGCTTCCTTCTCAGAGGTATTTCACCTTCTGAGGAACACACATTATGCAAGCATGAATCGGCTGAGGAAATGTCTGGTTAGTGCACACTAATGTAAATGCATTGAAATGTCTACGACTTCTGCCCTCAGGTCTTCATTCTGTCAACCACAGACAGGATTAGCTCAGGGATTTTTGTTCTTCAAAATAAAATGTAGGACAATTTGACTTGCGTATCCTTGGCTAAATAATCGGTTTCACTGTGCTTTCCCACAGGATATGCGACAACAGGGAAAAATAATTTATTTACTTCTGAATTTCAGCAATAGTTTATGGAACATATGTGGAAGAATTTTATTTTGATTCACAACATGCAGCAAACAAGCTGGGGAAAACCAATTTCTGCTCTTTGGGGTTTAGAGAAAAATGATCATACTTTTGTTTTTAAAATGTCTAACATTTATGGGGTCTAGGATGGCCATCATGTTCTAAGATCACATGACCTGCAAAACAAATTCTTTATATTAGCAACCTCTCCATAATGATAAACTTTTGATTTAAAATGCATAATGATAATGTACAATACCACAATACTGATGATCGGCCAATACATCAGTACACCTCTAAAATAAAGGATATATTTCTAATATATATTCTATAGATTATTACCTTTCTCAGATCCTCTCTCATTTGCACTTTAATAAGCACATACAGATATATAGCAAAGATAATTGATTTAATGTTGAACCAATGTTTAAAATAACCAATTCAACATTGATTCAACATTATTTCTTGTATATACTGGATAATCTTCTCCAGTATAATCAAGTCTTAGAAAACCATTTCCAAATAATCTCAAAAGCCTCAGATGATAAATGAGTTTGAGTGGTTATCCCAGAGCTCCTCGCGGTTACCTCTCCGACCGTTTAGCTGTTGTTTGATCAAAGAATCCATATTGCAAGTCTGTGGAATGAACCAGAATCACAACACACCCAAACAAGTAGAAAAAAAACAACGGACCCGCTATCAGCAAAACAAATGTTCCCTCAGGGATGCTGCATGTCGCCAGCTGATATTGATCCGTCTCGGTTTGCCATTTAAACGGGAAAATGATGATGGGCCTTGAGAGATGGAGGAAGAGGAGAAAAGATGAAGAGATGATATAAGGACATTGACATTTTAAGGTGCTGGAATATCCTTCAGGACGAGTCTCTAAAGATTTGCTTTATGCCGAAAAGTGACTCCACTCAATGTCACCTACATACTCTAGATTTGGACACCTTTTCATCAAGAGCTTTGATGGCCAATCAGATACAGAGCAATTTGACACTCCTCTTGTGCTCTCATTGTAAGAAAATCCACACTGAACTTGATGTGACATTGTAAAATTTGATTTAAGCCCTTCTGCCTACAGTAACTGGCTGCTCTCAGTCCATTTACTGATAAAAGAGTCTGTACGAGCTGTCAGAAGTACATTGATTATTTTACCTGACATGAGCTTTAATACTGTGGTGTCATTTGCTGCATTTGGTCTGACTGTCAGTTCAAGTGTCATAATGTTGTCTCTCTTCCTAGCAAGCACATATTGTTCTTTTTTGAGGGGGGTTGTGGTGAAATATAGAATTTTAGAAATAATATCTGAGAAGAAAAAAAACAATATATACAATATATACAATCATAATTAAATACATTTTAAAAATTAAATACATATAAAAATACATTTTATATTAACATGATTTCAGAATTCAGCAAATAAGTAAAAAAAAAACTATATGAACTACATGCTGTTACATTAACTCTATCTTCCCCCAATCCCCTTTCAAACATGTCTTAAAATAACTGGTAAACAAATTACTTTTGTAGCCTAACATTTCTGAACAGCAGCCAAAAATAGCAGGTGCTACTTGTCAGAAGGTGTATACAATGTCCAACGGGATGTGTTAACATTGTTAAATATTATGAAACTATGTTTAAAAAGTCTTTTGGCTGTAGGATAAAAATCTATCACAACTTAAAAAAAAATGTTTTACAAGTTTTAAAACAAAGTTCACAATGTAGTTTGTTCAGTGCCAATATATATATGGTAATTCATAAATTTACAGTAGCTTGAAAATGGTACGGTACCCAAATTAGCAGTATAATTATATAGTAGTATAATATATAGTATAATTAAATTCACTATAACACTATTACAATGAAGAGATATTACAGAAATAGTACCTCACTCACAGGACATACAAAATGTTCATTATGGGGAAATTGAAACCCACCCACCCACCATGTAACATGGCAAACAGGTTCCATTATTAAACCTTTTGATATGGGCCTCCATTGGCATTAATATATGTCTATTCACAAGCTCCATTAATCAAATATGTCCTTTGCATAGAAATGTCATTGGCTCTGAGCGTTCGTTTTGAGATATTTTTTCACACTGAATTATTCAAATTATAATCCTGGCCCTTTGAACAAATATGTGAAGGGGAATGTACACCGCTCAATAAAATATTCATGGCTGCCGAAGAAACTAGGGACTGTTCATTCTCTGAGGTTTAAATATGCAAAGCGCTGGACAGCGTTCAGAATGTAAGCCATCTGATGTGCTTGTTTATCACGGGGTGTATGAAACAAAATGAGTTACATTGCTTTCTGGTGATGTGTGACCTCTGAAAGACAAGTGTGTGTGTATGTGTGTGTGTCAGTGTTTATTGGAGCAGACAGACTATTGGCATTATGCAAATACTCAGCAAGCACGGAGACATGGCTACATTATCACTTTGTCAATTGCTTCCTTTAAAAAGTGTCAATTTTTCTCAACAAATCACTCTGTTAAAAAAATACTTCAATCACAATAAAATATTTATCAAGTGCTAAATAATACATCCGTGTCAGCCCACTCTTTAAATATATATTTCTTCTTTTATCTATACCCCTGCGGATCTACGTCTGTAATATTCACAAATGTGATAAACAGTTAAGATAATTCTTCGGTCAAAAAATATACAGCAGAATGATAACTACATGTGCAATTACTTGTGGATGTGGGCTAATTCTTTACATACGGTAGCTCATAGGGAGTCAAGACTTTGTAGGAATTTGCAATGGTCTCAATGGAAATTACAGAAGGACATTTGTGAGAAATGGCAGGTAAGATCTTTATAGTGGCATTTTGGGTTTTACCTAATTGACAAATAAAACCCCACAGGAGGTTTTACATTGAAGGGGGTACAAACAATATTTATCCACTTGGGTGGTTTTTGTAACCATGTGTTGGTGATAAGGCAACCAACAGAACAGACAGTAAACTAACAACCACTCAGAGGACCTTACCAACTATATACAAACAAACAACCACTCACAACACCCTAGTGATGAGTTTTCCACCCACATTTTCCTCAGAAAATCTAAAAATATCACAAATACATAAAAACACCAGCTTTATGTTCTCCCTCCAATGCAGTGCAGCTGCTCACAATAATTACAAGATGGATTTAATTGGTGTGGAGATAGAGGCGTGTCTATAATAACTGGAGGCTGAGCGGGGTGTTTTCTTTGGCTAGTGAGCATCATTATGTCCTACTCTTACTGAAGGACAGAGCTCTCTCTGTTCAGAGTTCTGCGGGTGCAGCGTATTACAGTTCTATATGTGTACGTTTAATACACGCTACAAAGAAGCTGTGCACCAATGATTCTGAATATTTACATGAAATCACAGCATACGTGAATATTCGTGCTTATAGCTGCTAGCAGTACTGTGGTCAATTCAAATTTATTTTAACTTGCATACCGTCTCTGTATAATCTTTGGGAAAAACAAAGCAATAAAAGTATGTAGAAGTACACTGATCCAGAATCAGTCTAGAACGTACCGTAACATTCCAAACCTCTTCTCCCTGTGTGTTTGCCGTTGCTTATGTTTAATGTGTGCGTCTCTTTGCTTCTACAAAAAAGAACTTCCTCTCTTCCCTAGTTTATAACAAAAACAAAACTTAAAAGGCAGCACTGTGTTTCAAAGATCGTGCCCTTTTAAGACCAACAGATCTAATCCCAATTTTCTCATCTGCACAGCACGACTCCGGGTGTCTTGAACAGAGCACCGAGGGCAGAACGCATGCCTTCAGAATACAAAATACAAGCACTTTCTGACATTCAACAGAATGTTTAACGCAAAGAGAATAAGAATGGAACGTGCTTTCCTTTTAAAAGACAATGATTTGATGACCTTTTGTCTTTAAACTTATGTAAATGCATGGCGATTTTTATACAGGCATTCTATGGCAAACAAATAGTTTTATCACAGAATAAATTAACAGCATACAGGTTTGTAATGGTCAGTTAATAAAGACAGAACTTTAAATATGGGTGCACTGCTCCTTTAACTCAACCTAGAGGTTGTTTCTTATTGCTGACTATAACACTTCACAGCAGTACATTACAGCAAATGTTATAAGCCATAAAATGACACATTTGCATTAAAACGCACCTGTAAGAAGGTTAATTTGCAGAAGAAACTCCCACAAATAATCACACATACAAACACTCACTGTAAGTAGGACTGCTCACTAGCGGTTTGGGAATTTTGACCCATGAGAACATCTGAAGTATAAAGCAATTTTTTAAACAAATAAATGTTACACAGCTATAAATATTTAAATTTAAAACTTCAGACCAGCAGTCCTTCAAAGACACACATACCCCAAACATTCGGCTAGTCATTATTACCTCATTTTTTCTGCAACTTCCAGCAAATTCAAAGCCTTTTCTCTTCCATACGCCTCATCGGGGTCAAACATCAATATTTTCTCATACACAGACTACAAACACTTTGCTTCACCCTCTAAACTTTTCCTCAAACATCTGAAATGTAGTAAGTTTAGCATTTTAGCCAGAGTCTTTGATGTTTTTCCACCTTCGGTTCAGCTTTGAAGACAGAAAATTCAGTGTATGCAAAATGTCTCTGCCCTCAATTCACATGCGTGAGTCTCCATTTCTGACCTAAATCACTATTACTGTTGTTCATACTTCAGGTTAGGGATTTAAACACACACAAAACTTTGTTTTATGGATATAAATGATGGAACCAAGAACAACTGAAGCTAGACTGAAATTGTTTTTAAAACTCCTAATACAAAAATACAAAATCCTTGAGAAATGAGGGATAAATCGAAATTCTGCAGCCAGGCTTAGTGAGTAAACCAAGGCCATTTTTTTTTCAAAATTACCATTTTGCTGACTACAGAAGTTACCATTGAGCAGGTGGAATTCATTAGAGTGCTGACAGGTGCTGCAAAACAGCAGTTAAAAGCCACCCAAAGTCGTCTGTCCAAACAAATTCCATTCGGTCGTGTTAACAAGACGTCTTAGAGGCGATTACAAGAAAGTTAGTGTAGGTTTCTTACCTGAAAATTATAAACAGAACAAATCAAAGTAAAGAAAGTTGAAAATGTAACACTCAGCAGATTTGCTAAGTCAGAACGTACAGAAACAAAAACAAACACCTCTCTCATCCGAATGTTCAAAAAACGATACACAAACATATTATGTTGCTCAGCAGTTTCAATAGGTAGTGGTATTTCTTACTGCTTTTTACTGGATAAGAAAATAGCTTTATATTGGGAAAGTAGCTATTAGTAATACATTGTTTTACAATTTTAATTGTTTTCTTAGCAGGTGTTTGATATACTCCATCCAATTTGTAGAGCTCTGACTTGCATCCACATACTGAAAATACAAACTCTGCTACCTAGACAAACACAGACCTCACAAGTTATTTTTGCTTAGAATCACTAATGTCAGGGCTATCAGCCTCTATCAGGACATTGGCAGACACTATTATGTGGTTGGTAAGTAAACAGAGAGAATACATTGGGAGAAAAACAGATACAATGAAACTAAAAGGGCATTGACTTCATACAGACACTATTCAATCTTCTGCTGTCTGCTCTATAATCAGAGACAATTTTCAGAGTCTCTTTGTATTCAGTCCCAAATACTGTGTGAATGTAACCATGACACACACACACACACACACAACACACAACAAGTTTGTTTCCCATTAGTAAGGTCATATCCTAGACTTTCACTGATTTAATATTAAGTTTAAGAGATTTTCAATCCCCTAAACCTAACCCTCACAGAAACATATGCATGGCAAAGAAAAACATGATTTGGCCGATTTATGACCCTTTTTAATTTAGTGAGGACCGGTAAAATGTCCTCACAGGTTGGTTGTCATGATTTTTCACTATGTAAGTAAGGACATTTGGCCCTCGCAAATATAGTTAATGGACATAATGGTTTATATTCTGTACAAACTGTATATTCTGTCCCCCTTGTAAATAACAGGACCACACACACACACACACACACACACACACACACACACAAAGCTGCTCTAGCAGTAAGCACAATACAGCTGTCATATTAAATAAGGAATAGCCAATGACTGGAATCAAAGGGCCTATTTGGAACGGAGACAAAACACATATTTAATTACATATACCGACGGAGCATTTAAATATTTTATAATACTGTGAGTACTGCATCTTTATACTGTTACTCTCAATGAACATGCTAAAAAACAAGTATTGTTTTGTTTGTGAATGAATCTGCTTTTGAAAAACTCTCATAAGAATCTATCTCATCCACACACAGAATCTCTCCTGACCAACTACACCAGAATAGCAGTCAAGTGCAGTATCATAGTGTGCAATATCACTACTAAACAAATACATTCTTTACTAAACTAAAAAGAAAGAAAACAAAAACAGTATTAAATTATATGTTAGGCTAAAAGTTAGCTAGGAACGCACGCATATAACCACGTGTCAGGAATTCAGGACTTTATTGAGCAATAAAAAATATACACCAGTTAAAATATTTTCATTTTTTCATTAGTTTCTTTTTTATTTTTTTTTATTCTTTTTTGCTTGATTTTCTTTTTAAAATCATTATTGTCTTCCTGGAATTCAGATCTCTGAACATCCAAAATAAACGAGAGAGAAAAGATAGGTCAGTCTGTCACGTTACAAGCCGAGAGCTTCTTGTTGTATGGATGAAACCATGAGTGGGATGTTAAAAACAGAGCAGGATTTTAATTGTCATTTGATTTAATCATCATTATTTAATTGTCAGTTTTCTGTCACTAATGTTTATGTCTGCTTCTCTGAATCTGCCTGTTCAGTTGACGCTGACTCTGTTTCAACTTCATCTCCATAAATTTCAGCTAGTTTTTGGAATTCTGGGCCCCATTCATTCAGGAATTTGTAGTCCTGTTCAGAATGTACAACAGCTGACCCCAGTGAGCTGATGGAGCCTACAGGTGACCCTTGGCCCTCGTAGGCATAGGTCTGTAATGAATCATAGGGCGGTATACTAGTATCTTGGTCTGCCTCGGCCACCCTTTGTTTGATAAACTCCCCAACGTCCATTTCTACGTCTATGTCAAGGGACGTAGGGCTTAGGCGGTCACCTTTCAGGCGACGAGGCGGTCTTCTTGCCAACCCCGGCCGGACGCTCTCGGGTCGAACGTCCCTGCGGAACTTCAGCTCCTCAGCGGCAGCTGGGTTCCGGAGAGCAATGATGTCAAATGCCTCTGTGTCCTCCTCGCCACCACCTTCATCATCGTACGTCACAACGTTCTCACGTATGTCCTCCTCCGAGATGATGAGCGGCTCCTTTTTGCTCCGACGCAACGTGATGAAGAGAATCACAATGGCTGCAAGGAACAAGGAAAATGCTGTTAGTTGAACTCGCACAAATGCAGGTGTAAAGAATCCTGAAAAACTGATCAATGTAACTAGCCAAAAACACTTGAAAGGAAAAAAGGCTTTTGTATATTAACTACGGAATTCGGATTAACTACGGAATTCGGAATACGGATTTCAAGTCATTTGTCAAATTCCCTAAAATAATACTGTAGTAATTAAGTGATAACTCAACTACTTTATAGAACTGAACAAATACCTACATTCATAAACACAATATTCTTTTTTACATTCTACATTCATAAAAGACGATGGTAAAAACACAAAGAGTAATATAAATAAACGGAACAAATATATAGGACCCAATATTAAACCAGAATGTAAGATACATTTACCTTTATTACTAAATATAATCTGGAGGGAAATTTTACTATGCGACAAAGGCAGAAGATACATCAAATACTCATGTCAAGTACCACAAATCTAGCAAAAACTAAAGAGATAACTAAAAATAATTGATCAGCGTTTTGAACAGTGAATACTTTCTCCAAGGAGCTTCACACCAGAGCAGCAGGTGCTGAGATGTGCAGCACGTCAGCAGGATCAGAGAAACGCAGGTGCAATGCATCGTCAATGCATGAGCAAGCAACACAACGGGGGCCAGAGATCAATGAGTATGAATGATGATTCCTTTTATATTCCATTAGAATGTAAAGAGCCCCAGTAAATGAACAGCTAAAGTCAATATCTCACATTAGTTTACATTAGCTTTCATTGCACTAATGCGGTTAGCAGACTGGAAGGTTTTTGAAGAAAACCTTCTCATTACTGAAAGGACATGGAACATGTGATTAACCTTATGTGTGTGCGTGTAGATACGTAGAGTACACACACACACGCACTCAATTCTATTAGAAGGGGGTCTAAGGGGGTCTGGTACTGGCGCCAACTCTGACTTTATCTATGCATTACTATCCTGATTAGCATAATCATAAAGTACCAGTGAACATAATGATGGTAGTCGACTAACATTTGCTAATTCAAGCTTGTTGTTACTTTGCAATAATGCTAACCACAAAAAAAACGCAACGTGCCGCAAGCTGCTGTATGAATAGGCCTAGCGCGCGTTTACAATGCACCGTCACGCTGTTAAACAAATCGCGAAGTGACGCGTTCTGTTCAATGTTTGCAAACAAATGAGTAGGTCTCACTTCCCTCGATGCGTTCAGCTCTGTCAAAGCCACTAAATCTACCAACCAGATTTTTCGGAGTGGGACGAGGTAGATTTTATCAACAAATAGATTTTTACCAGCAGCAAACAGAGTCGTGTTTGAGCAAGGATGTAGCGAGTGGAGCAACAGCTAGCATAACATGTAGCGCAGGGTTCAGAACTATATTTAGTCCCGGCAGCATGAGCTAGAGCTGAAATCTTGTGCTTTTGAAAATGTGAAGGCGTCACAAGAAGGTGAGATGGTACCCATCCATCGAGTGATGGAGAGAGGAAGGACATGATCGAGAGCAGGAATAGAGCGGTAATGTGCTCATGGTTGTATGAGAGAAGGACTACTATATATACTGCTTGCATTCTTTTACTCTCAATTCTAATACAAGCCTGTCAGTGACTCATCTTGCCTCTCACTTTTTTGTTCACAAATTTCATTGTGTTTTCTCACATTTGTTGAGGCATTGTGTCTGTGCCACAGTTTTTTTGTGGCCCCTTCTGTAAAATTTGTCTGTTGGTCTATTTGCTAATGTCAATATGTGTGTGTTTGCCCTTTATGCATGATTGAGCATAGACAAACATAGGACTGATCTGTATGATGCACATGAATTCACACATAAAATAAAGAGTACAGTAGAGACAAGAAAAACACAAGACAGATAAAGAAAGGAGGAGAGAGGAGATGGGCCTGGTGGCCTAAGGGTGGGGAGAGAAACATGCAAGAAACATGCAAGTCTTGTTGCAAATGCTGAAACAGTAAAGCTGATCAATAGTTATGTCATATGTCCATGGCATTTTGAAGCAATCTTGATTCTTCACCTGATGTTATAGGACTAGTAAAATAATGTAATTTTTGTCCTTTACTCTTGATTCACAGGTGTACAAAGTTCGGGATTTAAACAGAGACAGATCAAGTGGCATTTATGACAATGAATACCAGAATCCCGCTGTGAATATAAAGCGTTCCTCTCTAAAGCCAGTCACACATTAGATGAGGAGGTGCTGTGCTTCTTATCCGGTGAGACCGGCTTCAGAAAAGTGTCAAAAGTTTAACACAAAAAACTGCATTTAAATAATTTGAGAATTCAAATTCAAAGATGCTGTATTAAATGTTCTAATGGAATGGCACTCAATGGCACAACACAACATCTCTTTTACAGAAGTATAATCTCACTTTTTATTAGAGCTCTGTTGATTTTTCTGTAAGATTTTTCTGTTGCCATTGCTCCTACATACATTACATATATAATATAATTCAATATATTCGTTTTAAATATGTTAGTTTAAAAATGAATGTTTATTTGATTTAATTGGTTAATTTAAAGAATCTCAATTATATCTTTGACTGTGGATGTGTCACATACTCACTGACCGTAGATATATTTACTGTATATCAGACTAAACTCACCTAGTAAAATGAGCACACACAGCAGAATGGCTATGAGAGCGCCTGTGCTGAGCCCTGCAGATGAGAGAAATGCTTCACCCTGGCAGATCTTCAGTCTGGTTCCTCTCTGGCAGGAGCACACCCTGAGCGTGAGGGTGCTGGTGCTGCTTAAGATGGGTTCTCCATCATCCCACACTACCACTGGAAGCTCGTAGAGCTCCTGGGTCAGTCTATGGAACCGGCGCCGTCTGGCGATGATACTGGCAGTGCTGTCTGAAAAGCAAAAGATAACCACACACAGTGGATTAGCCGATAAGACAGGCCTGACAGATAACTTCCCTTCAGCTTTCTTTAGTCCAGCCTGTGGATCCGTTTGTCCAGGCAATATATGCAGCTGCACTGAAGGCATTGAAATTCTTTAATAGGTTCATTTATTTTAAACACACATATTTAAGTTACATAATTTGTGATTTGCGCTGGTTCAAAGGAATTTTGAATTCTCCTGTAATGCATATATTTCCTGTGATGCATATATATGGTTTGATATTGTTAGCGGACAACCAGTAATAGTGCATATTTTAAAAGTATGCTAATTGAGTTTCTTTTCTAATAGACCACAGGGTCAAAAATGTTCAGAGTGAAAGAAACACAAAGGCGAATAAAAGGTTACAGAACAATGAGAAGTGTAATTGAAACGGATCGAATGAAGGAAGAGAAGGAGGAAATTTTTAATTGAAAAGCAGAGGTAATGAGAGAGAGATAACAGACCAAGATAAAGCCAGGGACAAAAGAGAGAGGTGGGGGGAGATGAGAGATCATTATATTAAATTAGTCTGGTTTGAGCACAGGTCACTTGCGTTCAGTCTGTCTGCCTTTTGTATGCTGTTTTAGAACATTTAGGAGTCGTATTCCCACAGATGGGCTTTTAATGAGAGAATTACAGGATAACTGAGAGTTCTGCTCAATACTACCAGCCTGAAGCACCGCAAGCAAAGCCTGAAGATGAGCCTCCATCTTGCTTTCTCTTTTTTACAACTTCATAACATCCTTTAGCTATTTCTTAAGTGTTCCCTCCCATCCTGAGGGGTAGCCTTCACAGACAGGAGGAAAGTGGACATCAAATGAGATAGGAAAGGGACAGTGATTTAGAGGGAGGGTGGGAAAATAGAGAGAGAGAGAGAGATAGAGAAGGAAATTGTTTATATTATTTACAACAAATATATATGTATATGCACATAGGGTTGAAAATTTATACAGAATTTATTACAGTGTCAAATCCTTCTGCATCTCACTGATAACGTGAGACAGATCAAAGGCTATTGGCTGAGATGTTTGTGTTGCATATAGGGGGTCCAGTCCATGGACACAGCTTAAATGTGTGTATGTGGTTATATATATATAAATATATATATATATATATATATATATATAACAACACTATATAATTATATAAATGTATATATAATAGCATGTGGCTCATATATATATAAAATTTAACAGACATGAAATTTATGGGAGGGTTGCTAGAAAGAAGCCTCTGCTATCAAAAAAGAACAAAGCTGCCCGTTTCCTTGCCAGAGAGCATTTGGACAAACCACAGGCCTTTTGGAAGTCCATTCTTTGGACAGATGAGTCCAAAATAGATTTATTTGGTCATAATCAAAGCTGCCATGTTTGGAGAAAAGCTAACACTGAACTCCAGCAAAAGAACATCCTCCCAACAGTGAAGCATGGTGGTGGAAATGTGAAGGTCTGGGGCTGCTTTTCTGCCACCGGGCCAGGGCAACTCCATATTATTCAGGGAAAC
>JAZGTI010010090.1:0-18057 GCA_036877585.1 Botia kubotai
ATTGGAGACATCAGAATGGCTAAATACAAACTTCTAAACCAGGAGGCTCCAGTGATCCAGAGAGAGGAGGTTATACATGGTGACTTGAACAATATTATGATGAATCTGCTTAACAGACGAGAGACAACCGAAAGAAGAATCACCATAGATAGGGAGGAAAGAGGGAACATAAACTCAGCTGTCGAACAGCTCTTTAACCAAGAGAGGGGTACTAATGTTGAAGAAAAGGAGATTATTAGAGGAGACATCCAAGAGGCTATTACTAATTTGCTGAAGAAGGAAGGATCTGCCAAACGTGGTATTCTGATTCAAGAAGATGAGAAAGGAGATGTGAGAATGACCATATACTCACTTCTAAACAAAGAAAGTGGGAGCAGTGTTGAGAAGGAGGACATAGTCAAAGGGAATGTCCGTGGAACTCTGCATAGACTGCTGGGTAATGCCAATGCAAAAGACCAGTCCTCTAAAATAACAGTGGGAGATGCAGAGAGAGGAAATGTCAGTTTTTATTCTACATGCATTGAGTCTGGGGCATTGGACTACCTCAGGCAACTTCAGATGGGGAGCGACGAAATCAAGGAAAAAAAAGAAACAATTATTGGAGGTGATGTAGAACAAACAAAACAGATTCTTAGAAAAAGCCAGCAGACAATTGGTCGAACTGTTGCTGAAGATGATATTGTTCCAGGTGATGTTCATAACACAGTACAGGTGTTTATGATGGAACCTGTACTTTCCCTGCATAATGTGCAGAAAGAAGAAATAGTAAAGGGAGATTTGAGAACAGCCCTTGACTGTCTAACACAAGCTGTAAACCAACGTGTTGTCATTGAAAAAGAGGAAATAGTCAAAGGAGACATCAACACAACTCTTAAATCTCTTGAGGAAGCTCAAAACCAACTTAAAAATATAGAAAAACCTGAAATTGTTCCTGGTGACATTAGGGGTGCCTTAGAATCTCTTGAGAAATCAACATATGCAAAGACTGAGGTTGTTATTGAAGATCTGGTCCCTGGAGATATTAAAGGGACTTTGAAAACTTTGGAGGAGGCAAAGCAAGCAGTGAAAGAGGTGGAAAAGGAGGAGATTGTTAAAGGTGACATACAGACTGCTTTGCTTAGTCTTCAAGAGGCTTCAACTGAAAAGAAGATCTTTCAGCACCAAATAAGTGAACAAGGTGATGTGAAAGGAACAATTCAGCTCTTACTGGAGCCTCCGTCGTCCCCAAGTATGCAAAGGAGGCCAAGTGCTGAGGGTGACATAAAATCATCCATCCAATCCCTTTATGAGCAAGAGCAAATACAATTTGAGAAAGAAGAGGTGATTAAGGGAGATGTTCAGGGAACTATTAAATGCCTCATGAAGAAGAAAGAGCAATCAAGTCACAAATCAAAAATGAATCCTCATAAGAAACCCAAAGTTAAGAATTCAGTTGTTCCTCAACAAGCTGCCTGTGAGTGCCCGGCTAGACCAAATGCTGGGGAAAAGCCAGCAAATCCACCTCCAATGAAAAGCATGTCACAGAGCAGCAAACAAAAGACTTTAGAGGTTAGCTCCTCAGAAGGTCAAACTTCTACCGAGGGGCACTGTTCTGTAACTAAACAGATGACAACTGGTCACTTCGAGTCCTCCCAAGTCTCTCAAACAATGAATGTAAAAGAGCAGCATATCAAACAAAAACCCAACACTTCTAGTCCAGTGCTAATTAAAAAGAAGAACGTTGGAGGTCAGATGAGTGAAAAG
Organism: Botia kubotai; assembly: GCA_036877585.1. NCBI lineage: Eukaryota > Metazoa > Chordata > Actinopteri > Cypriniformes > Botiidae > Botia > Botia kubotai. The sequence continues at coordinate 1,744 of JAZGTI010010090.1, forward strand.
AAATCTGAAAGTGCAGCTATGTCTTCAGCAACGAGTGCATCAAAGGAGGTATCACAAGCTAATATTAGCATGAAACAAACTCAGGAATCAGTTACACAGGTTCGGACAACTGTAACAACAGAACACACTACCATAACCCAAAAGCAGAACATCAAGAATGTGAAATCGGAACAAAATGTTAAAAGCCTGAATCGCAACCTCAGTCCCAAAGGGATGATTAAAAAAGTAAAGCCACAGCCAGAGATTAACTTTCCTCCACCTCCATCCTCTCCTCCACCTCCTTCTGAATCAGAGCTCTCTTTACCTCCCCCTCCATCCCCTGTGGCAGAAAGTGATCTCCAGCCAGCCCTCTTACCACACCCTCCTCTAGTCATGAGGCAGGACAGTGACCTTCCCCCTCCACCACCTCCACCCCCCATCACAGAGGCAGATATTGAATTCTTTCCACCACCTCCTCCACCCCAAGATCTCCTCCCCCCTCCACCATCCCAACAAGAACTCAGCTCAGCCACTCAGCCTGGTAAGCCAAAAGGCCGACCTTTATTTAAGATGCCTAAGCCAGAGCCTCCCCAACAACCAGTGCCACCAAAATTCAAATGGCAGAAAAAGCAAAGTGTTCCTGCTCCACCACCACCTCCAGCTCCCCCAGTAGTGACCGAGAAGAGTGAAAAGGTTGCATCAAAAACAGTCACTGAGACTACAGAAAACATAAACATTAGCAAGCAAAAAGGACTGGTTAAATCATTTGAACCTCCACTCATACCTGTTACTAAAGCTTCAACAGTGATACCTGTGCCACAACTAGCAAATGAGGAACCACCATGCCCTAAAAAGGTATTTGTACCACCAATGAAACTCCCACCTCCCCCTGACCCTGTGGCACCAAAACCAAGACCTTATGCAAGTAAATTCAAAACACCACTCATGTTGGCAGAGGAGAGATACCGCAAACAAAGAGAGGAGGCAGAAAAAAACAAGGGAGTGTGTACTCCCACCTCACCTCCAGCTACTACACCATTTGAGGTCAGTGAAATGGTTGCTGAATCAGAGTCAAGCCCACAGAAAGTTGAGCAGTCTCAAAGTTCTGTTGGGACACATCAGGAACCTTCTAACAAACCAGAACCCCATCAGAAGCCAGCCATGCTGCCAAAAGATACAGCAGAAAAAGTTGCTTCATACGAAATGCCACAGCCCCTTCCAAAGCAAAAGCCACCTGCAAATTTACAGATAAGCAGACCTTCATTTCTCAAAGTTGGTAAGAAAACTACCACAGAATCATCTAGTGTTGTCTCACATATAAAACAGGTATCAGCCACCGACTCTGTAGAATCAAAGATTCCTGAGAAGGTTGAAAGTATAAAAGCTCACTCTGTTCAGTACGAGGGTGCCCAGGCCACAAGTGTTCAGAGTCAGATTACTGCTTCTGCTCAAGCAGAACAGACCAAGAGCACAGAGAGTTGTGTGACTCAAGAAGTCAAGAAGATTCCCACTCAACCCACAAAAATCCCAAAAGTGACCCCTAGCTTTAAGGTAAAAACTTTTAAGGTGCCTAACGTAGAAACACTGGAAAAAAAGGAGCAGGGAAAAAGTACAGTTCAGAATGAGCAAACTGTCACAGAAGCAAAAACACACAATATTTCTCAAGTATGCATAGGTCAGGAGAGCTTGCAAAAATCTACTGGTGCTGTGGAAAAGACTGAAGTAAAAGTTGATAAAAAGGAAGAAGTAAGACAAACCAAGCAAGATGCCAAAATGGAGGTCCAATTGAAAAAAGAAAGACACATGTCAATTAAGCAGCCAACACCTGTGGCACCGAAACCATCAGTTGAGATGCAGATACAACCATCTACATCTATGGAGGTACATCATGGACAAGGGCAGATGACAGTCATTCAGTCCCATCAAACAGTGAAAGAGGAACATGTCCAGATTCACGAAGAGCGGATGGTCAGTCAAAGCATGAGTCAACATCAAAGCACCCAACACAAAGGTAAATTTCAGATCAAGAAACAAATAAAGCCTCCACCACGACCTCCAAGCAGAGAGGAAGCCAAAAAGCAGTCAATACAAACACAGGAGCATGATAAACTAGAGGTTACAGAATCAAAGGAATTAAGCAGAAGTGTAACCAAAAGCTCTCACGCACAGAATGCACAGAAATGTGAGGAGATTCAAACGTTGTTGAGTTATATCAAAGAGTTGGAGGAATCACCTGGAAATATTAACCCAAAAACATTGAAGACAATGCTAAGTATGGCTCCGGAGTGGTTAGTTAGTTCTGAGGAGAAGGCTAAAATCAGCTGCACTCAGTACAACAAACAGAAAATAAGAGAGGTCATTGCCTATGTGGAGAACCTTGCTCAGACTCAACTGATTTTTTTAAAGGAAAGTTTGTCTGTTTTGGAGATGCCAAAGATTGAACCAGCACAGGAGAAGAAAAGTGTTAGTGGAGCCACACAAAAAATATCTAAAATAACTCTTGGCTCAGCAAAAATAGAGACTCAGAAGAAAGTAACGGTGGAGAAGAAGACAGAGAACCAGAGTGTGTCAAAAACTACAGAACTTAAAATGCCACCAGAGCTAAAAATGCGGACACCATCGCCCACATTTATCTGCATTGAGTCGGCCAAGAGAACAGACTCTCCCTTGAGAGTGACCCCATCACCCCCTCTCTCCTACAGGTCAGGCAACACTGCAACACCTCCACCTCACTGGACTGATACATTGCCACACCTAAACCAATCCACACCTTCCCCCACAATGAGTCGCTCTGAGAAGTTAGCTAAACTAAAAGATACTACAGCCAAACTTACTCAAGGCACGACCCCGCCACCAATGCCTTTGCACATGGTGAAAGCCCAAACAGATTTGGAAGGTTCTCGTTCTTCCAGCCGGTCAGAAATTAGCATTGATACTTACATGATGGAATCCTCTCAGACAGACGTCACAGACATCCATGGGGACTCTATGTTGACTGTTAAGGACAAGCGTGAATTCTTTGAGGATGCACAGAAAGCTGAGGTTAACCGCACATATGTACGCAAAGATCCCATTTATATCCCAGAGCGTCTTGGAGCAGATGCAGAAGACAGTGAGCCAGAGATCCAAAGATCCATTGATGCTCATGAAAGAATGTTAGAGGACTTGCCTAAAGTTGACCTGTCCAAGCTTGTTAACAAGTTTGAGTCTCCACAGCCTAAGGTTTACATTCGGAGGGAGCCTATTCTTATTGCAGAAAGACTTGGAAGTGACACAGAAGATGCTGAAACTGAGAAAAAGCCAAACATAGTGGAGGACAAACCAAGCTTGGATATCAAAGCCCTCAAGAATGTCTTTGAAATGGGTGAACAAGCACATCAGTACCTAAGGGAAGAGAGAAAGAATCTTGAACATCAGGAGGAACCAACAGGGTTTTCTGAAACTAGGAATGTAACTGAGCACTTCTCTACTGTAGATGAGTTTGGAAACACTGTAACAGGATCAAAGTCTGAAATGACCACCCACACTCAAAGCATGACAACCCGTGGTGATCCACCAACTTATGCAGATGTAGTCAGAGGAAACGTTCCTGTTCTGGATGTTCCACCTGAGGCTTCTGCAGAAGAGTTACTAAAAAGCTTCCAGCAGACATGGGCGGAAAGTGAAAATGTCTTCAAGAACTTGGGTTTCAGTGTGTCTGAACAGCACAGATCAGAGCAGAGTGTTTCACACCAGCACCAGACTGTTGTAACCGGTAAATCTGGATGAGCTTGAAAGGTTAACAACAGTATGGAGTGAAGACTAACACATGATGGTGTTTGGATTTGTAAAATAATTAATCCCTAATTATTTGTGTCAAAATAAGTTTCATTTTGATCTAGTTTGTATAACATTAATCTAGATTTAAACAGTTGCGGAGTGCTAAAAAACGTAATAAATATCTTCCTTTGGCAATAATATTTTTGCCACCACTTAACAATTCAAAGTATTACCTTTTAAAATTTTGAGATTGTTCGTTTGTGTTTGTATTGCACCATACATTTTGTAAATGCATGTAGTGCTACATCTATACTAACAGGTGTTCTGTTTCTTTAAATATATTCTCAAACTCACTAAAATCTCTGTTTATGAAAATATAGTGAAACTGCCTTGTGTATGTAAGAATGTAGTTTTGTGTATGAGTGTTTGCTGACTGAATGAAATTAATTTCCCCTTTGTCTCCAACAGAAAATACGGGTGCCAGAGTCCGAACTGTGTCAGGTATGTCGGAAGAGGGTGTACCCCATGGAGTCTCTTATAGCCGACAAACAAAACTTCCATAAAAGCTGTTTTAGATGTGCCCACTGCAGTAGCCAGCTAAGGTAAAGCATTTACCCTTTTTGCATTTTTGGGTTATAAGTAGCTGATTCCATGCAGAACAGAATAAAATATGGAAAAGCCATTGTAGATTTCCTGCCAGCGTGATGCAGAAGGGGTGTGTCAACTACTCAATTCCATATAAAGCCATCGATAATTTGGTAAACGGTGGGACAGATTTCATTATTTTATGTCACAATAAAAAACTGTTATACAACTCATACTAACTGTAACAAACATCCTCACATGTCAAGAAAACAATGTCTAAATTGACTGTTTTTCAAATATTTATTTCTTACCGCAAAATAGGACAATTCGAATGACCTGCTTATCATTTCCAGGCTTTAAAAACTAGCTTTTCACTTTAATATAGAATTTACCTTATCTAATTAAGCAACAAAAGATGTAATTTATGTAATTCCCCTAAAGTAGACCTCAAATGACATATGATATATTAGAACAGAGATGAAAGATTAACAACCGCTGAAAGAAAAACACAAACATTAAGAGAGAAAGGAATAGAGATAAAAGAACTTATTTTGATGATCAAAATATAATATTACATTTCGAACTATTGATGGTTCAGTAAATGACTTCAGACTTGTGTGACCTGCATGAGTCAACATAACATCTCCAACAGTTCATGACCATGTTCCTAAATTTCATTTTGATAAAAGCTGATGCTATACAGAACGTTTACTATCTTAACTGATTGCTTAGTGAGAAGATTACAACTTGGGGTCAGCAATTTGAAAGTGCTTTTAATGTTTAGTTTTGTGGACAGTTATGAGTCTGTGAGGCATTACCGCAGTCTACAACAAATCTAGTTTTTAGATCATGATTGTTCTGTTTATCTCTCTGCTTCAGCCTTGGAACCTATGCTTCTCTCCATGGACGAATGTACTGCAAGCCACACTACAAACAACTTTTCAAGTCTAAAGGCAACTATGATGAAGGGTTTGGAGAAAGACCCCACAAGGAACTTTGGTGTACAAAGACACAGGACAAGCCATCTGAGACAACTAACTTGAAAAGCAATTCTCCTGTTCATTTCAATGTCAAAGTAGCTCACAACCCAAAAGATGATCTCAACACTGCAGAGGATATAGCCGAAGACAAGATGATTGATGAGACTAAAAAGGCAGCAAATAAAATAGCAGTTGTGTGGCCGCCACCCAGTGATTCCCCAAAGAAATCTTTTACTGTGGAGGATGAAATAAAGTTAGTCAAACCAGCGTGGCCTCCTCAAGTTGAATCAGAACTCTCAGGTGAAAAGCACCATGAACCAGCAGCAAGCAAGAGGAAAATTTCAATTACCAGTGGAAACCAAGCAGAGAATGGACCCAAGGAAAATGGTGGAGAGCTTGCTGATACCTTAAATATGCCAGAAGAGTCATCTACAGCTGCTAAAACACCTCCAAAGCCTGAGGAGCCAACAACAACCCAAAAACCTAAAACAGTTGAGGTTGCCGAGCCCGGCAGTGAGCCAGACAAAAATATTGAGAACTGTAATAAAAGCCAGCTGACCACACTGCATAAAAATGATCTAAAGAAGGCAGAAGAGGAACAAGAGATGAATGGAAATAAGTTGGAGGTGGAAAAGGAGAATGGAGTTGAAAAATTAATAAAGCCTGTAAATGCAAGTGAGGAGAGTGAAGATGCAAAGAATGTTGATGGTGGTAAGGAAAGTAAAAAGGAAAAGCAAAATAAAGTCAATGAAGGAGAAGATGTAAAAGTGACAGTGATCGATTGTGAACTACCAGATGGCCAAACAACCGATGGAAATGCAAACAACAATAATAACAGTAGCCTGTTGTTGGACAATGAGCCCGCTTGGTCTGGAATCGGTGATATCAAAGAAGAATTAGATCTTCTGGATTTATGCTCCTCCGGGCCACTTCCTCTCCAGGACTCGTTTAGAGAAGAAAACATCAACAGTGAGGTGAGGGCCTCTGATATGATCCAAAAACTTCAACAGGACATTTGTGTCTCAACACGTGCCAAATACTCAGACATGACAGAGACAGACCAAGAACATCCAAATACCAAAACATTTGTTTGCACGGAGACCGAAAACAGCCCAAAGTTCAGTGCCTCACGTTTTCTAGATGACATATTTGCAGGTTTTGGTGACAGTTCTAGTTTGTTGCCTCAGTTTAAAGATGATGTTTATAGCAAAGAATCAGGATCAGCTCAGCTAGATGACCTTCTGGATTTTGGAATAGAATCAAAAGGGGAGACGGTCCAACACACAGAGGCAGAACTGAGGAAGAACCCGCTCGATAAACATGACACCAAAGCTGCCAGACTGCTGGGTGAAGCCAGCGGCCTCTGCCAGGATGACAATAACTTCTTGTCTGTGGAGGATCAAATCAAACAGAATCGATATTATGATGATGACTGATGAAGATTTCTGAATTCGAACTCTGTGTAATCTGCCATACATCCATTTATACACCATTTACCTTAACAGAACAATCCTAAAGCTCAGTTCATGGAGAAATAAATGTTAGCATGCTTGTATTCTTTTATAATCAGCTCATGACAGCCAGCACATTGTAATCACATCCTGAAACTTTATTTAAAGCACCTGGTGTGCAAGATAAATTGGGGAAATATAATAGTGATTCTTTTTGGTATTTGTTGTAAACATTTGACAGAGAATTCATGTATCATTGCTCGTGTTTGAATTTCCATACTTGCAAATATTCTTTTATTTTATAGAACATCTATAGCTTGTTTGACAGAATTCCTGACATTATTTTCGGATGATTAGGATGAATCACTCACGTTATTCAGCAAAAGCATTGACAATCAATTAAAACAATATTTCTGAACTCACTGTTTTTGTGTAATTCATCAGTTGTATACTGTTTTTTAATGACACGTTTTCTGATCTTGTCACAGGTATTAAGAACTAACAAACATTGTGCCGGCGTTCCTGTAGCTCAGTTGATAGAGCACTGCGCTAGCGAAGCAAGGGTCGTGGGTTCGATTCCCACAGAGCACATGTGCTTACAAACTCTGTTCGAGTTTGCTCAGTTCTTTTAAAGAACTGTAAGTTGTATTGGATAAAGGTGTCTGCCAAATGCATAAATGTAAATTTACAAGTAAGTTTTGTGCTAGTCAGCCATCACCCCTCTGATATGCTGATGTATTTTACAGGTGAACAATTTAGAATAACTAGTAGTAGTAGTAGTAGTAAACATTACTTCATTATGTAATACGTATAACCACTCATGGCCAGTAAAATCATCTGAAATGACATGAAATTTTGATTCATTTCAAAATTTTGATTATGTAAACCGCTGCTCTGATTTATCCATGAAAATGTAATGGAAAATGTGACAGTGAAAGTACTTTACTAATTGAAAAGTGTCACGTAATACTTTTGAGGTTGCAGTATGGTTGGTCGAATGAACGGTAGCGGTAGGCTGACACTGTTCAGTGGAGCGAGGTCTCATTCGCTGTGATTGGACAGCGCTCTCTAACCCTCCTCAGCACCAGCTCGCAACCACCGGCCGCCTGCTCGCTATATCCTCCATTCGACTGATGCTCGGGAGATTATTGGCGACGTTTCACCAAAGCACACGGTGTGATTTTAAAAGGTAGGTTTGCGATGCACAGATTCGTTTTCCTCTGTGCGGAGGCGATGCATTCTGAAAGCCATGCGCTACACTGAGTCATGTGATGTTATTGTCAGGTTTGGAGGTAAAATGAGCTGTAGACCAGCCAAATCTGTCAGTGTCAGCTATTGTATACATCCTGTTCTTTTCGCAAATGTTGCTCGAGAAAATGAATCTCGGCTTTGGAAAGGTGGAGTGGCAGAGAGTGTTTGTTGTGGGTGATGCAGAAAGTAGCTCGGATGACGTCGTGCTCCAGCCGACCTGAGCCGTCATTCATGCCCGCATCCTAGTAACTGTATATCGCAGACATCAGATCTCCGTGCCCATAACTTCGTGTTACATTAACGCGATTAACGTGCAACTACAACGTGCACTACAAAGTCTGGTTCTAAACACAACTTGGACTCGTGTGTATTGATGAGTTATGGACTGTAAATATAAAAGCAACTTTCACTAACATTCATTCACTCTCACTTAAATTAAATGTTATGGATATAGCGTAAGGAAGGCGGCTTCGTTTTTATTTAAAGCACCAGATAAACAGTGTCAGTGTTTCTGCGTGACAGTAGAACTAAGTATTGCTGTACACCATATATTTGCAGTACAGAGTTATATCTACAGCCTGACCTTTCTAGCTCTTGCTGTATAATAAGAGAGGTTATTTACTTATGAGCTTGTTGGTTCCCTGTTCCTACATTTTGGAGTGTTGGCATGCTTTCATTTAACATGTTTTAAACTTGACCAAAGCATGGTTTTGATTAACCTTAATGCTCAGGTCCTGATATAAACACATCTTAAAGATGCCATTTTAATATCTTATTATATTTAAATTGACATTTATAGCACAGTGATGTGATACTTGCATTATTGAGCTTTATAAATCACACTTTCTTTACAATATATCTGCTTACTGAGCCTTTTCAACTGTATGTAGATGTAGATCTTTTGTAATTTATGGTGACATTTTTCATGGACATTGTGGAATGATGAGTACAGTATACATTTCCATTTATATCTGTTTGCAGGTTTGCTTCGTCGTCAGGAAAGAATTTTTCCGCAGCACTGGTAGTATAATGCTGTTGTATTAATTTGAGCACTTTGTCTCTGTGCTGAGGGGAATAAACTTCCCACTTGCATCACAATCACATTTTCTTGTTTAAGCATGTCTTATTCACATCAATATTTAATACAGAGGAGCATCATAAGTCTTCGGAAAGTTTGTGTTATTAGACAGAATCCATCTGGCTATCGTGAATGCCTGAACTTTAATACATATGAAAACTTTTGACCATGAAACATTTGTCACATTTTGAAGGTCTCTGTATTATCTCTTTGTTGATTTTATATATATATATATATATATGTGTGTGTGTGTGTGTGTGTGTGTGTGTTGCATTACATTCGTGGGTTGCAGCCAGCATACACACACACACACACACAGCCATATACATTTATCATTAGTGAGAGCAGCAGTGTCAGCCATCTGTTTATTGATCAGTAAATCAGAGGAAGTCTTACGTTAGCAAACACAATTATACGCATGACAAATATGCAGCCATTGAACTGAGAAATATGTTTTGGACTCTGGGAGACGATATTCACTTCTATTCATAATACACTGAGTCAGAAAGAGAGAGAATGGAGTCAGAAAGCGATGACCATGAGATGTGTCAGATCCATTATTAACCCACAAAAACATTAACACGACATATTCTACACATTTACTTTCAGAAATAATAATAATAAATAATAATAATAATTGTTCTATGGCGTGCAACATGTAAATATTCAAGAACATATATATGTATGTATAGTATATTAAAAATACAGAATAATATAGTTATTATTATATTATTAGTAACTGTAACCGGTAATGGTCAGTGGAAGCATCTCTCTTTTTTTAGGAGAGAAGGAGAGAAGTGGTTAACAGGTTAAGAAGTTAACAGTCTTAGCTGTCATGCTATCTAATAATCCAAGATAACAACAATCCTAGACATCTTTTAAGGACACAGTTGTGAAATTCCTCAGAGGAAATGAGCAAATGGTGATGATCCATTTGATAATGTAAAACCAGACATACATATATGCATAATATACATAATGCATCAGAGATGGGATGCTCTGCTAAGTGTTGAGAAAAGGTTTTAATTTACCCATTAATTAAAATCATTAATTTATCCAAAATGAAAATTCTGTCATTATTTGCTCACCCTCATGTCATTTCAATCCCAAACACTCTGACAGTCTTAATTGCCTTATTAATTTACAGAATATGCATTAAGTGATCTCCCTTTGTTGATCAGCAGAAAGTAAAATAGCGTTTTGGAATGACACAAAGGCTTGTTTTTTAATGTTCTGTCCCTTTAAGAGTAAATCACTGTGCTCCAGAACTGTTCGGCTACATGCCCCATGGCAACAGCTGAATATCCCATGGCAACCGAAGACAGATGCTACGCTCTGCATTCCAAAATGTTACCACCTTTCCAAAACATACTAAACAAAGACCTGCCGCATCAGTGTGGCGGCAAATGTATGTATGCATGTGTGTTTAACTGACACATTCACTGTTATAAATTAGATACAAGAAATTAATAATTATGGGAAATTTAATTAATCATTTTTGTTCACTTAACCCTGTTGTCATATAAAATATATGCTTTCAAAACATAAGTGTGCTTTCATTTATTCACCTTCAAATCTACAAACCTGTCTATCAAATCTATCAAATCTGTTTTTAAATCTGACAAGGGAACTTCTTAAGGATGATAATTTTTTATACAACGAAAGTGAAAGGTTAATATTTGCTGTTGCATTCCCATAAGAAAGTCACATACTGTAGATTGGGGTCAAAAATGGGGGTGCCCGCTTGTGATTAACTAAACTACAGAGTGAAAGTTCCTCAGTGTGTATGTTGGTTATCATGTAGAAAACACACTGATTTCCAGGAAAAAGTCAGGCTTTCATACCACAGCACAAACTGTTGTTATGTGTATCACTGCTGAGGTTGTTCTGTAGTTTGCATATTCTGGCATTTGCAGTATTTGCCTGTATCTGACCTTTCTAAAGGAAGAGCTGAGGTTGATCTGAAGGCAGGAAAATGAAATCAAGAGGATGAACATGTCAGAAGAACATGGTGCTTTTTAATTATGCTCTACCCTTCCGTCCGGCCTTTTGACTTGCCCTTAGTCCTCTGATATTTCTACCTACATCTGATACACCTATTAATAAAACATGTTAACCTGTAACCACTGAATGAACAGTACATGTACGGTCTGTTCATATGACTTAAGCGAGTTAGCGGTCTGTTCAAATGACTTAAGAGAGTCAGCGGTCTGTTCATATGACTTAAGCGAGTCAGCGGTCTGTTCATATGACTTAAGCGAGTCAGCTGTCTGTTCATATGACTTAAGAGTCACAGGATTTTTAAATATTTAAAACAACAAAATCTACAAAAATGATTATTAAAGATTTCAAGGTAACTAATCAAATGTAAACAAATTTTGGACATTGACCGTGTAAACTCAGTTCAGATTTGCAAAGTGTGTTCTTGAGAACGTTGTCAGCTCATGCTGGGATCAACATGGATCATCGGGTACTGCACAAACTTGAGTGTATACTGTCAAGAAGATACATACAAAGTATAAAAAAATACATTTATTATCTTTTTTTAGTTCATCGTTTCAGCACAATTGTTATGTTGCACATATAATTTGTTAAAAGCCAATTAATCAGCCTGGCCAAAATATCAGTCCATCTGTAATGTGTGTGGCAGCATGGTCTCTTAGCCAAAAATGTTTTATAGAGACTGCCACAGAAAACACAGTGGTGCCCAACTCACTCTTGGGTCTAACCAAGATTAATAGAGGTTCAAGAAAGCAATATAAACAGACCAGAAAAAGGGATGAGTCACTTTTCTCTCCCTGGTGAGATTCTGAGAGGCCTGAGGGTCTTGCAAATGGCCTCTGGCTCTGCTGTTGGACACTTTTTCAGACTGCTGCTGCTGATGTTGCTGGTTGTGTTTTGTTTTCAGGTGTAAAAATTCTGCTTAAGTTTTGTGATAGAGACAGATGCATCTTTCACCAAATGTACCTTTAATTTAAAGTCCCACCTGTAATACAAGCACTTTTACATTTCTGTAGTTTTTTGTTTTTTGGCTCATGAGTGTATTCACTGTTATTTAGTATGTACTCAACCAACTGTGTTTTAATTAAAGTACAAAATTCTAAAAAACAAAATACAAGCCAGCAGCACCACAGAAACATAATTTGTAATTAAATTCAGTGGTTGTAATAAAGATTTCATAGCCATAGATTTTACTAAAGCACTTTATGGTTTTCAGGTCCAATACAAATTAATTTATACTTTCTCTGTCTTTACGTTTTAGATTCACATGTAGCCTAAACGTGGGAAAAAATGTCCATTTGTCATGAGGGAAGAGGGCATCTCAGCTTTCCTTGACCTACAAAGAGACATCATGGATTGAGAAGTATCTCTGTTCACTCCACACTGTATCTCTGCTTTATTAATGACAGATGCAGTACGGCAATGACCCAAAGACGATCAAAAGAAAGCAGATTCTGCAAGGTTACTGTTTCAGCTCCTAAAAACAATGAGTCACAAATACAGTAAAGAGGGCAGTGGTGTCTTTTTAGAACTTTATCAGAACATGCATAAAACAATATGTTGATATCCATTCAGAATTGGCATCAAAAGATGATGTTTTTTCTTTGAGCAGTGTTTTCTGAATAACTGCATGTGATTGGCCCATGGGCTGATTGACAGGTGATTCAGCCACTGACGAGATGCCATCAAAGGTGTCATGCTTGTACATGCTGACTGTGGTCTGCTGGGCCAGTGCTCTGTGGTATCTCAGTGGCTCCCGTCCCTCAGCCACCTATGTGGGTCAGATGACATTCGCCTCCCGCAAAGTTCTCCCAAGGCTCTCGAAGAACGACACCTTCAGCAACATCCGCACACGTTCTCTCAATCCACACAATTTCAAGTTTCTCATTAATGAGCCCAAAAAATGTGAAGGCATCTCACCTTTCCTCGTCCTCCTCATCAGCACCAACCACAAGGAGTTTGATGCCCGCCAGGCGATCCGTGAGACATGGGGAGACGAGAACACGTTTAGTGATGTCCGCATTTTGACACTGTTCCTCCTCGGGTACAGCACGGAACCTGTCCTCAACCAGATGGTGGAACAAGAGAGCCAGATCTTCCATGACATCCTGGTCGAGGACTTTGTGGATTCCTACCACAACCTCACCCTGAAAACCCTTATGGGGATGCGCTGGGTGTCCTTATACTGCTCCAATGCCCAGTATGTCATGAAAACAGACAGCGATATATTTGTTAACATGGACAATTTGGTGTTTAACCTTCTGAGACCCAACAGCAAGCCAAGGCGACACTTTTTCACAGGTCGTGTGATAAATGGGGGACCCATACGAGACGTCCACAGCAAGTGGTTCATGTCTAGAGATCTTTACCCTGACAGCAGGTACCCACCCTTCTGTTCTGGCACTGGGTATGTGTTTTCTGGAGATGTGGCAGAGTTGATCTACAAGACCTCTCTCCACACAAGACTCCTTCACCTGGAAGATGTATATGTGGGGCTGTGCCTGCGAAAACTAGGCATTCGTCCCTTCCAGAACAATGGATTCAATCACTGGAAGATGACCTACAGTCTGTGCCGCTACAGGAAAGTGTTGACTGTCCATCAGATCTCACCGGAGGAGATCCTCAGAATATGGAATGATATGTCCAACAAGAAACATCTCAGATGCTAACAACACAAGCTATAGAACCTAGAGGAATATGTTGTTTAATCAGAATGTGTTTGAACATGCTGTTGTACTATCATTCCACAATATTGACCAATCGTTGAGTAATTTAACTGGACTGTAAGCATCGACACACACACCCAGCCTTGTTTCTGGGTTCCTGGGTCAAGTTTATAGTTAATGTGAAGTTTAGGCTTACAACCATAGTTTGGTGCCTCCACACCATTGTTATCCACCTATAATCTCCCTCTGATTTTAGGGATAAGTTTTGATAAGGGCACAGACTGCAGTCATATAGCTTGTGCCAATCTGTAAAGGAGAGTCAAACTGGATTCACAACCTAATGACAATTGGCTATAATGGTTTGAAACCGGTTTCACACCTTACAGGCTTACAAACATTATTTACCAAGCTGCTAGGAACTTACAGTATATGCTGTACAGTATATTAATAGTAAAACTTTTAAAGTACAATGTTATGACAATTCTTACCATCCCAAACTTTTGCCAAAACAACACTTATTCCTGTATATCTGTCTTGAATGACACTTAAAACCAGATTAACCCATGAGATTGAATATTTATCTGTAATTAAAGCTTCTGCAGTAGAGCTCAGTTGTAAAACTGTACGTTAGGTACAGTAGATTATTTTGCTGTTGATTAGGGTGCAATGTAATGATGCAGAAACACTTGGTGCAAGAATATCACACAAAATGGTTTTAACACGAGGAGTTGTGCAATATACTCCAGTCAGTCCTGCTACATTCAACAGACAGAGCTACAACGTTTCAAAATAATCCAGAAACCTCCATAGAACACGACTGGCACAAATCTGTGTGAATGTTTTTATTTGTACAGATTGTATATTCTTTGTATGTTGTGTGATTGTGAGCTGCATTATTGCATAATAGTCTTTCAGTTCTGCTGATGTTCTGAATGAATGAGGGCGGATGCAGATCATAGAACGTAACACGTGACATACAGCACATGTGACAGGGTCATGCTGGGATCATGCACTTTATTTTGTATCTAAAAACACGGACAGGCTGGTTTTACACTGCTGACTGTATTATTAAAGACATAACCACTTATTTTCTACAATAAAGTCACTGTTAAGGTGCTTCTGCGTTCATTGTAATTGACAGTATGTCTTTTAACCTGTAGTCATCATCATTTTACACACGTCCATTTTTCACAATTTTAAAGATTTGTTATGTAACTGTAGCTGCAGGTGTTTTTAATAGTTAACAGTTAGTCAGCTGAACAACCGCTTCCAGTAATGCGATGCAACTTGTTTTATCTCATTTAAAGGAGCGTGTGAAAAAAACATCTGCTGATCTTTAGGGTCAGCAGTTACCAGCCAGAGGAACATCTACCCCAGAGGCATTTAAGCACAATCAGAGGGTCCTTGCGAAGAGTCCAGCTTTAGTGTATTAAAAGGGTCTCAGTGTGTTGTAATTGGCTAACCAGCTAGGTCACATTGAAAATATTGACACAGAGGGGCGGGTTTATTTCAATTCTGGGAGTCACGCCTGATCCTAATAACCAGGAAGAAAAACGCTATAGTTCTTTCCAGCCATTTTTTGTAGTTTTAAACAGCAGTTATCTCCCTTTGCAGTGAATGTTGTAACTTTGCAGATATTGTTTATGCTTAACAGCAACAGCAACATTACAGCAACATTACACAGTTTAAACTACAGTTGAAAAATAAAAACATAATAGGAGCCCCTTAAGTGAAAATGTTCACAAATCATGATGTATTTAAACTGTAATAGCTAATGGTTGTTGAGCTTCTGTGGTATTTTATAATTCTATAGTTCTATAGCATAACCATATGAGTTTGGTGCTGATAATGTTGTGCTTTTGCCACAGAAATCACTGGATTAAAGAAAGCAAAAGGTGTCTGATTATCAGTTTTAGACTGTCGTAATGATACCTGTGAAATATTCCCTGCCAGCTGTTCTACACAATGTAGTTTCGGTCTGACACATCAGGATCTAGTCGAGAATAGTGGGTGGTGCTATATACTTGTGCTGTGGATAAGTGGGAGGGGTTTGGATTAAGAGAGGAGGAGTTTGAGCTTGACCGGCTCCGCCTATGTCTGTCCCAGCTCCGGTGAAATGAAAGGGGGCTGCATCTATGGTTGTCCATCCCCACATGGGTGCTGACCTGAGACGGACTCAGACTGAGTTTATGACCCTGAGCTCTCAGCTCAAACTCTTCTACTGATGTCTTCTTGTAGCTGGAAACAAACAGAATGTGTTTTGAAGATATTTACAGCATCTCTAAGCTTCATTAAAAGACTCCAGTGAGAGAAACAGTACAATGATACAAAGATCAGTTTACAGTGCAGCATTGGCATGAATCATGATTTGGGAGTATGTGAGGACCTGAGGATCTTAGTGTAGCGTTGTGTCAACTCACAGTCTCAGCAGCAGAGAGGAGAGCACCACTGAGACAGATGAAGCTGCCATTGCTGCAGAACCCATCCAGGGCTGTAGCACCAGTCCAACAGGCATGAACACACCTGAAACCAGTAAACCACATTCACTCATTACAGTATGAACA
>JAZGTI010010091.1:0-18055 GCA_036877585.1 Botia kubotai
TGTTAATTTAAATTGTGCAATCACAGCCTACAATGAAAAGCAAACAGAGAGATAGGGAGTGAGCGAGAGCGAACGAGAGAGAGCAAATGAGTGTGAGAGAGCAAGAGTTCTGGTCAGACAAGCATCACTATGAGGTTTCTTAACAAACATTTTTGAAGTAATAAAAACTACTGAGAAGTAAATTTAAAAACTTTTAGAATTTAAACTGCTATATTTTTTCATTGTTTATTTACTATACTGCTGATGGAAATTACTATACGTGTATGTAAAATGTTATGGTTTGGTTGCTAATACCAAGGGTCAAGGTTTAGTTAGCAAGCTTTAGCACATATCCTTTGCTGGTAGTTGTTGTAGCTACACCAAATTTCAGGTGAAAATGTTTCTCCATTGACAGCCTTTCTAAATTAGCTTTGTATACTGACTATTCTAAAATAAATTATTTTTGCAAGAAACACATAATTTGCAATAATTAGATACTTAAATAAATGTGACAGAAAGTGTATTATTGTTGTTGTTGTTAGTTAGTTATATTATTAGTAGTAGTATTAGTATTATTGGATGGCTCTTAACAGCGTGAAATATGCTTTTGACTTTTTGGTTCCTCCATCTGCTGCAACTTTTATTCAGCTGGCAGTTAGTGCCAGTTAAGTAACTGTACCATTAAGCAAGATTGGAATGCTAATAGATAGGTAATTTCAAAAACTCTTCACCTAATACAGATCTCTAGTACTGACCCCTTCATAATCCAATACATGCATTTCAAACATTTTTGGTAAAATAACGAAACTACAAAACTAAATGACTTCATATTAAGATACTGTAGGTCTAAAATGGATCACTGTACACTGCAGAGACATCCTGCATGGGGAAACTTTAAGATAAACTGAACTTTTCACAAAAGTGCTAGTAATGACATGACAACAGGTAAAGCAGCAGTCATGGCTTTGATTAAATCAGGATCCTTTAGTTTACAATGCTTCTTAACAGACTTATTTCCTTGATTATTTCCATACGCGTTTGTTGCTTTTGGTGCGATACATAATTTATAAAGGGAAGTAATTGTCTCGGACGACAGTCAAATTACACTGTTTTTAAGTAACTATAAATTAATGTAATGTTATGTTTAAAGGAACAAAATATTTTTGGCACTTTAAGGGAGTTGCAGGTCCAGACTCTAGCAGGGCTATTTGTAGTTCATTTTTTACTATGATCTAACCTTTATTATATATTTATTTATATTAACGACCTATTTATTATCATAGTGTTTAAAAAAACAAAATATGACATCAAGGTAGATTTGTAGTATTTTATTAGTTTAATTAGTGAAGTAAACTGTTAAAAATGTAAGAGTTGCCCCACGTCTTCTCTACTGACCTGAGCTTAGTTTTTAATTTGCATTTTACTATTTATTGTTCTCATACATCGGTGTTCTGTTAAAGTTTTATGCACCAAATACAGTATTGCATAATATTGCACTTTTGTTGAGGGACGATCCTATGAACATCTCAAATCTACTATGTAAATACTAACCCTTATTAAAAATACACAATGAAGGACATGTCTTTTTCATTCTTCATAGAAATGTTAGTAAAATAAATCTATCACATTTACTTGAGGATGGACAGCATAATAGCGAACTGTGAATCTGTTGTCTAAAAGTGTGAGAATACAGCAGACAATAGCTTACTGTAATTCAAATACAGATATTCCTGTAGTAAAAAATAATCAACACTGGTAACACTTTAATCAGTACATAGGGGCTTGTCAATGTTGTATACAAGCCTGTATCATTCATTGGTTTAAAGAATCTATGATTCAGTGCTTTAAAACAATACATTGAGCTTAGGTTTTTTTTGAGTTGATGATGAAAATATTTGATTCATTTTACAACCTGTGTACATCCTTTGTTCGAGACTCATATAAAAAGACTAGAGCACAGTATGCTATCCAACATTCCACGACAATGACAACAGACCTTGTAAGATCACTACAGACTGTTGAATCCAAGTCGACAAGGGCATCTACAACTGAAGTATTGAAAAATAAAATGATTTGAAGAAGTGTATATTTGTGTGTTGAATCTTTCTGGCCAAATGGCAGATTGAAGAATTGACTAGACACAAAAGTAGCTACTTTTTAAATGACTATAAATTTACAAATGTCAAAAACTGAGTTTGTTCAGTAAATCTGCTAATAATGCCTATTCATTCAGTATGAGTAAAACACAGCAGCTTTTGGAAATTAGGAACATTAGTTTTCATGGTGCTGACTTCCAGCTAGACATTACAGTACAGATAAACAGAACTTGAAAAATAAACAGAACTTGGAAAAAGTTCCTTGTAAAGTGTCTAAGGGTTGTGTTATGTTTATATAATACATAATACAATATTTGCACAATGAGCAATGGCCAGTTTTCAAGAAAATAAAGTTTCACAGAACTAATGAATGTGGTTCATATCACAGGCCAAAAACAACATTTTTAAGTCAAAATAATATTGCTTTAATCTTCTGACTAGACATGTCTGGTACTTTAAAAAATACATTTGGAAAATTATTATTTCTGGTGTCCTGTGCAGATGATGTAAGTTGGCAGTAAAACTTCTGTAACATCATATGTCATCTGTTGACAGTAGCAAAGTTTACATTTATGTATCTCTTTTCACAATACAGATCGTTACTAAGCAGCTTTACAGAAAGTCACACTGTTATGTCTATGTCTTTATGTCTTTTAGTTTACATTGAACAGCTGGGCGATATGACAGTATATGTATCATAGTTAGCAATTAATCTTCTGCACAGTCCAACACAGAAGGCTAAAGTGACATGCAGACATTATCAGTCTCTGTTTTGTATTAAACTGAATAAGGGAACCACACAATAGCATTATATGATTTTATTTCTGTACTGCATAACATGCATACCTCATAGTTAAGGACTAAAATAATAAAATGTCATAAGAAATTATGTAATGAAACGTATTGCCTGTTCTAAGTGCTGTTCTTTTGTCTTGTCAGAGAGACTGTTATTGTAGCAAAGTATTATTACAGCATAAATTAGCAGGAATTATAGTGACGCTGCTGTACAATTCTCAGTTCGGGGTGGGGTGTGCAAATACTAATGCATGGCCTAATTCTAAAGCAGGTGTTATGCCTCACAGAATACGTGCGTGTGGCTAGAAGCCAATGCTGCTTTAACTATGCTAGTATCAGCAGATGGACAACAATTTAATTGGCCCAATAAATATTTTCTGGAATCAGCCATTGCTGGATCAAAAGGTCAGGGATCCATTCAATGGTCAGCGCATAAATCTGTTGGAACGATCTAGAAACAATCCCAGTATCAGCTGTTGCTATAACAATGATTTTCCTGGCATAGCAATTCAATGTGAAACATATAAATCTCACTCATTGCACTTTCACCGTACAGCGTCAAGAGGAATGAAGTTATCCCCAAATATGGACAGAATGGGAAAAGTAAGAAATAATTTACTTTAATAAACTAGATTTATTGCCTTCTCCTCAGGTTCATCTGTGTTTCTATCTCTTCCACTGTCTATTCTCGTGCACAGATTGTGTTTTACGAGGACAGAAATTTCCAGGGACGTTCCTTTGAGTGCAGCATGGACTGCCCAGAGCTGTCGTCCCACCTGAGTCGCTGTAACTCCATCCGAGTGGAGACCGGCTCCTGGGTTTTGTATGAGCGTCCAAACTTTATGGGCTGCCAGTATGTCCTAACCAGGGGAGAATATCCCGATTACCAGCGCTGGATGGGCTTCAATGACTCAATCAGGTCTTGCCGTATGGTGCGAAATGTAAGTCATACCTGTTTGGAGAACCTCAGATGGTCTTCTCTGGCCTTTTCCTGCAGTGAACAGTCATCTGTCTTTTTTTAAATGTCCAGAATGTAAAGTATAATTTTAAAATAGTATAAAGTATAATTTTAGGAAACCATAGATATGAGTCAGGGCAAAAGTACCCGTACGCTATCTAACAATCGAATTATCTCACAAACAGATAATTCTTATATTTATTTCTGCCTTAAAACTGATTTCAGTTTTTTTTTCTTGATGGCCTACCTGAAATGTTGAAATGAAATGTTATGTATTTTAAATGTCTATAATCTATAACAAGTTGTGAACTTTCTGGTGTATTTTATTGCTTCTCTCTTTTGTAGAACACTGGCATCTACCGCATTCGTCTATATGAGCGCCCTGACTTCCAGGGTCAGGTTATGGAGTGCACTGAGGACTGGCCATCAGTCTTTGATCGCTTCCGTCAACGTGACATTCATTCCTGCAATGTTCTGGATGGAGCCTGGGTCTTCTTCGAACATCCCAACTATAGGGGACGTCAGTATTTGTTGGAGAGAGGCGAGTATCGCCGCTTCACTGACTGGAATGCCACTCATCCTACCGTCGGCTCTGTTCGCCGTGTTCAGGAGTTTTAGGTATTTCACTGTGTAGCTGATCGTTCCTATGTCCTGTAGTTGATAGAACTATTTAATAAAAGAAATGACACCTAGCTTACGTTAGCTCCTGCTTCTGTTGTATTTTCTTCCACTCAAACACAACAATGTTGCAAAGAGCCTAATAATAATAATAACAACAACAACAATAATAATAATGGCAGGAACATAATAATTTAATATTACATATTTCATGTCTTAACCTGTACAATTGTTTGTCATATATTATAGTCCTATCTATTCTCTACATCTATTTTCATCCCACAATAGCTGCAGTTAAATCACTCAATACTCAATACCTCTGTTGGATTATTATTTCTGTGTCCTTCTAACTAAAGTTCAATGACAAAATTATTACCTCTGTTATTAACAGAGATAACTAGACATCACATAGCAAATGTATGATCGTTTAATTAAATGAACAATTAATTCATTCGAATATATTGAGCAATGATATACACAGAAATAAATGGCCTGGATAAACTGCCTTCTTAGGTTTTGACCATACAAACACTGGAAAATTTGGTGTGGAATTTTGGTTTGGTTTTAACAGTTTACATCCTATTCACATGAACACCACACATGTTTATGTGTTCAAAATGTCTGTTAAAAGGACTAAGTGCTTGTGTGTTAGTATAGGTACAGAGAGGACACAGTTTCTGGTTAATAGACTCTGGTAAATCTCCTTATACAATAGTTCAGGCGAAACTGATGAGTCAGGAGTTTTGCCAGTTAGAGTCCAGCATATACCCGCAGTCCACATTGCTGATGCAGGCCAGAGAGACAAGCGTATGCTGAAACAACATTGTTTTTTATCTGCACAAAGGCCACCAGCAAGCACTTTGTGACCCGTAGGCCCACAGGACAGTGTGTCTCTGCTGATCCAGATTCCTCCATAGACATCCAGCATTGAATGAAAGGATAGTTCACAAAGTTCACTTACTGGCAGTTGAGCAAATGCTTTTCAGTAAGCCCGACAGCGCCCTCTTCTGGCAGTCATGTGCCTAACGTTTGTTTTTATGTTTAGTGCTCACACTATGTCCTGTAGAGTCAAATGAGAGTCCTCCACAGATAGCTTAGAAATTGTGTAGTAATTCAGAGATGTTGTAATGTAGAACTTGTGCTGTAATGACCTTTGCATTTCAGACAAGAGTCATTATTCAGATGAGCAGTAAATAAACCTAGAGGAAGGGTTTATTGCTAAGGCTTGCTTCAAAAGACAAAATGGAGTTCTTACCTAAATTAAAGTATTTCTTGTAAATGTTCTTCAGTAAAAATAAACATAAAAACAAAAAAAAGTTTATAGCTGTATATAGCTGTAAACTGTAATGATAGCACAGTTTTAATTGAATGTATGTGAATTGTTAATTTTGAAATGTCTTTAATTGCAGACCTTGGTCTAAGCACAGAGTGAGGCTCAACTGACATTACTAAGATTTCTTTCGAACCTTTGGCGATTACTCAGGAGAGAATCTATTGCATTAAATCATAAGATTCAATTTCTTATTGCTGTCTAGGAGATACCATTGAAGATCTCAATGAAATCTCAGTGAAGGTTTTGTGTTCCTGTGGGAATATAAGTAAGATTCAGATCTGTGCATTAATAGTTGAAACCACTACCGACACTATTGATAAACAAACTTTCTTATACCTTCACCTGAATAAGTCACGTCAGTCGATAAGGCCAGATCTTTGATTTATCAGCTGTGTATGCACAGATTTAAATGAACAAGTTAGCAAAATATGTAAAGGTGTTAATTTACCTGGCAGCTGGGATGGGGAACTGCAAAGTCATTGTGAGACACCCCTGCTGAAATGTTATAACTGTTAAAAGATGAAGACATCTTAAAAATGGCAGGGATTAAATAGAAAACATGCTTTTTGAAAACAAATAACCCCTAATATTATTTAAATACATTTAATTATTTCTGCAAAAATTAAAATGTCCTAATGTTATAATTTAGTAACATAAACATCATTGTGAACAAGAGAAAATTCTGTGCTGTGCGTCTGGCGTAATCTAATACATTAAAACAAATGTTTGTTTGGTTCGCCTGGCAATTGTCTTTGCAGTTAATTGTTTGGCATGTAAATTAAGTTTCACTTTTGCTTATTGCTTTCAGAATTACTTTATTCTGTCCCACACAGCCGGACTATTTTTAAACCTCTGAGGCACTGATACAGGTCCACAGCTGAAAGGAATTACTTTAATCCAATGAAAAGAATGCAAAAATAAACTTTCCAGGCATGACAATTGCCTTGTAAGGAAATGGCAATGGAGTTAGAGGGGATAGAGGGTGCAGGACTAAAACTCACCGCGCTATTCATCTCTTCAAAATCTGCAATCTTATACAATGGTAACGCCAGATGTTTTGAATTAGACATGGTTTTAAGAGTGATTGCAAGTTATTTCCTGTGCTCTATTAAATATAAGAATATAAACATATTATAAAATTAAGATTGTACAAATTTGTACAAATTACACAAAACAATTTGTTTTGAAATTTGTACATTAGGATTTGAAATTGGTTGCAGACTTGTGGCTTGTGATGAAAGATAGACTGATGGTACACCTGGCACAGAATAGCATGCTGGGACATTAATTATGGGCCTCGGCCTGAGGTGACCCACCTAGCGCTGTCATAAATCTGTTACAAACACAGGCGGCTTCTGGAACCCTAATAACAACATCTCGCCTTCCACACTCTGTTGTCACAATCTCCTATAACCAACAGGGATTGGAAATTAAGCTGAGGTCAAATAGAAATTTCAATTATTTTCGATTAAAACATGTTAAACAGTTTATATTCCAAAGATGAAACTTTCCTGAGTGCAAAGTGCAGGCCAATCGGTTTATTTGTTTATTATTTTTCACCAAAGGAGGGCAGCATTGTATTTAGAAGGTGAGACAATAGGTTGCCAATAGTATATTGTTGTTCCTTAACTGTTGGTGTTGTTATTATTTTTTATTAGACTATGATCTTTTAATATTCATTGTGTTGAAAGGTTCCCACAATGTATTGCTGTACAGCGGACGGCCAGCAACGTTAAGGAAGACAGGTGAGAGTGTGTGATATTAAACAGATCACTGCGGATCTATTTTAAGACTTAGACTGACATTTGTTTTACAAATCCTATTTCTCAAATTGAATTTACATTTGTAGACGCAAGCAGCGCTATTAGCTTTGCAAACAATAACCTTGGAGTAAAGGATTTAACAGTGGCTGCGTGATGACGTAGGGATGAGAAAACATTACCATGGAAACCAATATTCTTGTCTTCTCCACCTTTACAGCAAAATGTCTGTCACGAGATCTCACACGCAAAATCATATATCCACTTGACAAATAATGTCTAATCAAATAATTTTAGCGTTATACGTATAAGTTACAGTACACGAATCCCTACCAAGATTATTGCAAAATTATGACATATAAAAACTGTTTCAAATGTGTGGGTTTTTTTAACAGTTGGTTTAATATTGTACTAACACGGCAGTTGCTCTTCGCAAGAAAAAGGAAATGCTAAAAGTCACGTTAGGTTTTTCTAACGTGGATCGCGCGCTTTGGTCAACAGTCAAAAGTTACCATTATTTGTACTGCATTGAATGAAAGCACAATTTAATCACCATCGTTGAAATCTCACTAGATTAAATTACTTGCATTGCAAGTAATGCAGTGGTGATAACACCCGCAAAAGGGAAACAATTGTTTAAATAAAACAAATATAAAATTTTATTAACAAGCCTTGACCTAAAGCAAAGTCAGCGTTTCTTTGTTCCAATTCCAGAAGCGAATGGAGGCAGTATTACAAAACCTATATGCTGTCTACAGTACACGGCATTTTTGCTCATTCGAGCCGCATGCGGTATTTTGGGGACATAATACGGTAGGCGCATATCAAGTCATCCCAATTTATAAACACTTATCTTGGCTAACTCGAACCGATGGCTGGTATAACTAGAAATGCTGTCTAGATAGGCAGCTTAGTAGGTTTTGAGACACAGCCGGAGTCACGACTCCGGTGAGTCCTGCCGAACAGATGACGACACTGAATTCACATGGGTAAGTTAACTGTTGTATTTATCTTTTACTCTGAATTATCTTTATAAATAATTGTGAATTGTATCTGGAGATAAAACATTCCTGCTGATAGATATAGAACCAGTAAATAGCGATTTAATTAATGAAACTAGATGGTAAATAGTGTGGACATTGCACATTATTTGTATGACATAATTTCATGTTGTTTTTAGGTAATTGCGTTTAATGTGTTCTTTTGATGTTTACCATTGATAAAGTTTTGGGCCTATCAGTCAGCGGTTTTATGGAGGTCTTATTTAGTTTTGGAGGTCTTGTTCAGTCTTATTCAGATCTCATTTCTGCATGCATTTATAATATTTAACATAAGACTCATAATTTAGAATGTATTGAACTACTAAGCTTTCTAAGTAGGCACGTACATCACAGCCTTAAACCTTCGCATTGTTCACTGATGTGGCCAGATGCATTACCATTTTTTTGTAGTTTTTGCTGTATATTTATCATTGCTTGCAGTGCGCATGAAACAAACACTGTAAAAAGAAGCACACTTGTTTTGTAGAGGCTTGCAGATGCAGTACTTTTCTCAAGACAGTCTCAGGAATGAGGTGTTTACAGTGCTGGGCGAAGGGGGATCCTGGGAGGCTGCTATTTTTAGCTCTTATTTCATCATTGCTTTGCAGAGAGCAGTAAGCTGCTTGCTGCATGCCAATGATTTAGAATTGAAACATCATGCTGCAACCTCAGGCTCCTTTTCTTTAACAGCTCCACAGCTTTTAAATGAGAAACCATCTAAGAGACAAAAAGACGTAGGGTCACGCTTTATCCATCTATCTGTTATTGTTGTTGCTTGGAGTATTATATTTTATGCATGTGCAGACAATCATGGGCATTCAGTAGTGTTTGTGGTGTCACTGGATACTAAACACAATCAGAGTATACAGGCGCAGATCATTTCACAATGTTTCTTTTAAGGTTGTCATAACAGCTTGAGTTACGTTGGCATCTAACACCATAAGCTTGACCTTAAGCTTGTTCTACGTCTTCCATCGCACGTAATCCATCAGATATTTTCATCACAAAAGACAAAGACTTTCCCAGAGATGAATGATGGTAATCTTGCATGCGGTATACAGCAGGTGATGTAGATAGGTGATGGCAGTTAGGGATCTTAACCAAAGTCTTGATTGTCATTGAAGCATGTTATATTGAACTCTGAGGTGGGCACAGTGAAATGTAAGTCAAATGTAGGGAAAAGCAGTTTCCTCCTATAAGTTTAAAGTATCGAGATATGTAAAATATAGCGGTTCAGCTATTATTTTATTGTAATCTGTGTTAGTTTCCTGTGTTTTGTCAGTAGGTGTTTGTAATGACATCTTGCATCTTGCTTCTCTGCATGGCTGTACTGGTCATTTCATGTTAAACATTTTTTCTAAAGCAGTTTCCTCCGTAAGAGCAATGTTCACACGTTTATTTAAATGCATTGCAACATTTAAATAAAAACAACTGTGTATTTCTGACACATTTTTGGACATTTGAAGTAATTTGCCTACCTTTAAAAAATGTATTTTAGGCATGGTGTTTTTCTTTAAAAATTTTTCATGTAGGTTTTCATCAGTTATATTGCACCTGCAAAGTCAACACAAATGTACCAATTCAACTCCCAAGTTCAACTTCTAAATACTTTTTTTACATCGCCGCTCATCTTTCCTTTACATCTAGATGTTAAATGAAAGGCCCTAGACAGCTTCCTATGGATAATAGGAGCAGTTTGTTCTCCTATAGTTTCTTAGTCAACCAAGACAAATGGAGCATTTTAAATAAAAACTGCTGAAACATTAAGTTGCGGGGGGGCAGAATGCCAGCATGTGCATAATTCCCCACATAAACTGACTGTTTGTGTTTATCACATTGTGATTACTGCTTTGTTGGCAACACAAAAAATAAATCAATCACACAGTTGCATGTAAAAGTATGTAAACTCTTACAATTTGTCTGTGGCATAAGTTTGAGCTTGTTTTCAATTAAGTCACAATAATAGACAAACATAGTCTACTGAAATTACAACCAAACAGAAATGTATCAAACACAATGAACGAAGTGAGATTGAGGGTTTTAGTTTGATAGTTACAAGAAACATTGTCTTAATATGAACCATGCCTTGAACAAAAGAATTCTCAACAACATGTGATATTATACGTTATGTATATTCCCCATCAGGTGGCAAAATAATGACTTAAAATATTAATAAGCATAAAGTAATTCGCTGTAAACAGAGCCACATTGAAAAATAATGTCAGAGGCCAAAATGTGTCATATCTGACACCCCGGATGAGATTATGCTTTTGTCCGTTGAGATGTTTACTAGCATTTCAAGTGCCTTTATTCTCTGTAACATTCCCTGGGAGGTTTCCATTGCTATGGTGACAGTAGTCTGCTGATGTCATCCAGGCTATGTCATTGGGGTTGGATAGATGGACATCATTTTCCCTGCTATCATTTCCTCTTCATTTACATGAAAACCTGAGCATCGGATCAATTGGTAGCAGAATAAATAGAGAATGTTCAACCCAGAAGCCTCAGTATTTTCTGTATGACAACACGTGATCATTCGGATGGATTTCCCTTTCCGTCTTTTTTGGTTGGTATTTAAGTCCTCCATAATAAGCCCTAGAGGGTTTCTGATCACATTAGTTCTGTATTTACAGGGAGCTGAGGTGTCCGAGGTGTATATTTTTACAGGGCGGTTGGAATATATCAACAATAAGTAAGAGAAAGTACAGGAAATGTTTTTAGGAAATGATCTGTATACATGCTCATTAACTTGTATGAACTTTCACATCTCTCATTACACATTACTTTGATCTGTTCCAGCACAGCCTGGGCTTCATATTATGTGAAATGCTGCTGTAATGATATAATTCAGGAGAAGACATGGATTGAGCTGCATTAACTCACAGGGGGGTTGAAAACCTTTTGCTTTGATCTGCTGCTATACCGACTTAATCATAGACTTAATTAAGTTTTACATTTCAAAGTTATGTTTCACCATATAACTTATTTTTTCTGAAGCTACTACTGTAATGGTCATCCTATTACATTTATGTACATGGCAAACACTTCTATATAAGGCAATACATTATAGGCAATACATTATAAGAATACACACATTCCTTAAGAATGCCAAAACCATGACCTTGGTATTACTAGCAGCATGCTTTACCAGCTGAGCTACAGAAAAGCAGTTCACACCAGCATGTGACAGATGATGCCTGTCACACCATCATCTACAGTACACATGTCAAACCTGTAAATTAATGAGCAGTTTAAACAAGCATATCTGTTTTGACAACCTTATAACAGTAGGCCTCTCTGTGGCCTGATGATCAAAACATTAAACTTTAACCAAAACAAGTAACTTTAATAAAATAAAACAAAACACTAAATTTAAAATTAGTTTACAGTATAAATGTTAGCAGGAGTTAAAAGTTAGTAGTTTAAAAAATTGACATTTATAAAAGTCTACTTCTGCCAACAGCTGCAATAATGTAGTTATATTCTCATAACTGCAGGATTACACCCAAAGGATTGTGGGATGCCATAATAAAAACATGTTAGTCATGATGTAATGTAATCATCAGATTCGAATTTGTTTTGTTCTCTTTCTCTCTTCGTGCAGGCAGTATTTTTCAGCTTTTAGGCAGCCATCATCTCTGTAAGGTCAGATATTTAAGAATAGCAGGGCCAGCTAAACTCAATAATTCATCTCCTTTTCAGGCCCTTAAAGAAAAACTGCTATTTTCCATGGAAGCAGAGACGCTTATTAACAACAAACGAGTTCGTTAAATATTACAGGAAAATCAAACATGCTCAGCCAAGTTTTCTTTCATTTATTTTTTAGCCTTTTTGTAGGACAGTAGAGGCAGACAGGAAACAGAAGAAACAGGACCAGACGTAACCCAGGCCATGCTCAAACCCAGGTGCCTACAAGCCAACAGCTTTTATGCCCACCAGGGCCAAGTGCCCAATCTTCTGTGCCACAGCTTGTCATGTTGTGAGGCAGTGCGTAAACCAACATTCTGTCTTTCCTCTTTCTTGCTCAACTTCAAAAAGAGTGACACTAACATAATGCCACACACCACAGGAGAATCGCCTCCACTGCTACCCCACCACAGGCAAAAGGTAACCTGCACTTTAAAGCAAGCGATTCCCAAATTGCATTCCTTCACTTGCCAGTTCCATTTAATTACTTCCACCCTCAGTAATAACATATCTGTCAGTGGTGGGTGTAATGATTAGGTGTCAGTGTTTTTATCCCCTTCGCCCCATGAGGTTCCACTAAAAGCCCTGTTCTTTACACCCACCCTCACAAGCTGAGTCAGTGCATGTCTGCTGCAGCATCTCGAATCCCTTCTTCACGTAGACTCCTTCCATTTCTGAACACTGCTTTATTGCTCCTTTACCTCATACCTGATTCTCATACTTAACTCTGATATACCTCCTGCTGCACTAGGATCTCTCCCAATAAACACAGGTTCCTTCAGTCTTCCCATAGGGGTGCACATTATATCTACATGGCTCTTTTCTTGAAGTAAAACCAATTACCTGTTAGGTCCATGTGATTCTGGGCAAACAGCTTGAGGGAAGCAGTAAAAATGATGCAGCTGTGGAAAAGCAATTACGCATACAAACATGTCCAGCCAGTTTGTTTTATTGCAAAAGCAAACAGATCTTATCAGTAAAGGATGGACTCCCTATTCATGTATTTATAGAAACTTAATAGGCTGGAAATCTGATTTTCAGGACAAAAAACAGGTTTCATAGTCAGGACTGGACTTTCTTACCTTGTCTAAAACCATAGAGTGGAATTGCAAAAATAAGCAATTTATAATGTATTATTAGTTTATTGAAATTTGAAGCTTTAGAGATGAACTGCAGGTTTTAGGTAATTAAAGCTTGATTGTATAAGTGTCAAATGTCAGACTCAGCAGCATTAATCATACATACAGAGTCCCAGCTGCATTCATTTCTCATGTCTTTAAATTTTCAAATGCAATATCTACTTTTTAAGTCCAGATTTAATTATTTAAACCTGATGCTGAATTATTAAAGCTGACACGTAAGCATGACAGCTCATCGTGGGTAAATTATGGTAGAAATTAAAATTTAAATGTAGAATTTTATTACATTTTTTGCTCATTTTCTTTCCCCACAATTTTTGCCTTTAGCAAATGTGAATCATCCTCCTCATTTTTGTATTTGTTCTTAACTTTTTAAACTTTCAGTGCTTATTTATTTTTACTTGTCCGGTCATTACAGATGATTTCAGCATGCACATAATATGCCTTCATAATGTCTATATGATAATTGTGAGAGTATTCAGACTTTAGTTTATAGCATATATCTCAGGGTTATTCCCTTGATCTTGGAAGTGGGATAGTCTATGTGCATTTGCATGCTAATAGAGGTGGTAGCGAAAGTAATGTGTTTACGCTAATGTGTGTAGCGCTAATGTTAACCATTTATCAAGAAACTGCCATATACATTGATTCCTAAGTAAGAGCAAAGAAGTACAGATAGATTTCCTGTCAGCGCTGTTGTGATGTTTTTCCGTGCTCCTATTTACAGATGGGATTTTTACAAAACCAAAATTCAAGTGAATTATATTATTCTATTCTATTATTTAAATTATTTAAATTCAATGCTTTACTGAAATCATTTGGCTAACAATGTGATTTATAATAAACAGAATAATGACATTTAATTAGAAAAATCAATAGAAGCAATGCATGATCTTAGCATTTTCACTCACGACTCAAGACTGACACTCAAGACTGTAGAACCTCACGGTACATTATAACAAAACACATGGAATACGTAACATTTATCTAACGTTCATCTAACAATTCATGAGAAACTGAACAGGAGAGTTTGTGCAGTTGCCTACATCAAAGGAAATGCTGAAGTGAGAGCAGGAGGTCCCTGCAGAGGAAACCAGCTCTCTAGCTGCAGATGTGTGCACGACTGTGGTGAAAACATGACTTGAGGATTTAAACATGTCTTTGGCTCTGTTACAAGTGAGGGAAGTTTCTATTTTGACAGCTGTTTGTAAAACAAGAGTTATTGTTTTAAGCATTTAATTTTATTTATTTTTACGTTTTTAAAGATGCCCTGTAAGTTTGTTATCGAATGTTTAGCAAAGAATGCTTTGAGAATAATTACATCAGCTTTAACTAATTCAGTATATTTCATAATTAATCCACAGGAAATCAGATGGAGGGTTTTCTCTTTTCTTTTAAAGTCTTGTGAGAAAAGGAAATTACTTATAGGAGCATGCTACATGGCACAGTCAGCGTGTTGCTCGTGTGTGTCTATTGCATGTGCGCGTGTGTGCGCGTGACCTGTGTGGGTGGTTGGGTGTTGGTAAAATGCAGCATCAGTCTATGCGTGTGTCAAAACGTGTTGCACGTATATAAATTACTGTTATAAACTGATGTTCCCAGAAATTGAAATTCCCAGCAAATCGATTTAAGGACCTTCTGAAATTCTCTCATTGGTGATTCTGATAAAACTAAGATCATACATGCCTCAGACTGCATTCTTTCATTTTTTAATCTTCTGTACAAGCTATTATTAATCTTTATACAAGGATGTGCCTGTTAATAATTTAAAGACCAATCCAAGCCAAAACATTCTGTTCTTGTATCTCTTATATGCACACCTGTTATGCGATCTCCGGCCAATCTGGGCCAAGAATTGTAATCATCATTTTCTTGGATAGGTCAGATGCCTTTGTATGAAATGCATTTGTTGTGTGTTGTCATTGTGCTTCTTCATCACGGCTTCTCCATCTCCTCCCCCTCTTCCTGTCCCGGCGTCTCTGGGGATGAGTCTGCCAACTCAGTGATGTGGCTTTGGATCTCATTATGGGGCAGAGATGTAATGAAGCCACATGGTTTCTCAATGCAGAACTGTCATTCCACTGCAGCCATTGCTGGTCAAAGAGATAAAAATAGGCCTGCGTTTCAGCTTTACCTTCAGGACATTCTTTGTTTTTTTAATGTTTTTATTTGCTTGTCTGTAACCGATTAATAGTATGGAAATTTGAAATTACTGTGCTGGATTGTTTACAATGCAGTTGGTTCATAGTTCATTTGTAGGTTCATTTGTATTGGGACATCCTACTTCCTGTTGTTGCAGAAGTGCAATACACCATAAAATGAATCATGCGTTCTTTCATAAAGTTGTTTTTTCACTTCAATTTTACTCAGTTCTACAACCCATACAAGTTATGGGCCTTATATCTCTCAGTCTTGCTAAAACGTTTTAGTGAAGCCATCAGCCCCTTTTAAAAAAGGTAATACGTAAAGTTGCGTATTACACAAAATATGAGCAAAAGTCCCAGTTTTACGTCAAAGCATCTGAGATTGTTTGGTTCATGCATTGTTGTATGGAAATCTAGAAGGATTGTGAAATGAGAAGCTGTTGTTTTTTTCCCAGGATGCATTTCACTGGTGATGAGAATGAGGTGACTGGTTCCAGTGGGCTTTGAGGTTAGGCGCAAAGCATAGAATTTCCGCTCACTGGGGAGATGGGACAGCCAGAGGGGTAAAAATAGAAAGTGGAACAAACCACCCCAGGCTCTCTCTTGTCTGTCTGTGTGAGGGTCTCTCTCACACAGTACCCTGCTGTCTTCCCCATAGGCTTAATACAGCAGTGTCACAGACTGTCAGTTTTAACCCATTGCTGGATTCAGAAATGAAAGCCTGTTTCCTGTCACTGCAAATATACATATAGATGGATTTATGGATACCGCTTATACAAAAAATTCAACAGGTTTTACACCTACTGGAAAATTAGGTTGAGAATGATTTCAAATCAGTTGTAAAGATCACATGGGGCCTTCATTCATAATGACATGCATATCAGTTCATAACAGTATCAGTTCACTTCAGACAAAGAGGACAATAACATACAAAAAGACAGGAAGTGAAAGCGTACGTTCGAGTGGCACGAGGCAACGCCTTCATCAGGGCAAAAGGGAAAGTCCCCTGACAGAGAGAGGGAGAGAGACAGCACAAACGAAAAAGGACAGCGCAGAGAAAGAGCAGACACTTGCAAAGAGCAGCCCTGCAGACCTACATAAATTTCCTTCTGGCTTTTCTCTCACCGAAAAACTGCATGTTGTCTTTATCTTCACATAAATTCATGACACTTGTGGACTCTTACAGGGTTTTCAATACCTGTGTTGCGCAATTGCAGAAAGTAGAATGCGTTTTTTTGCTGTTGCCTTCGGCTCTGTGTAGGAAACACAGATGTCTTTTGAAACTCCTACACATTTCCTAAACTCTGATTACTATATACACAAGACAATCACCTCACAAGTGTAAAATATTCACGGTGAGGACAGTCTTCTGAACGCATACCTTTATGGTCTACAAACTACCCGTGCATGAACGTTTATTCTGTTTATTGTTCTGTAGGTACAGTAACAGTGTGTTATTTTGGTTCTCCTAGCCTCTTCTAAAACCAGGCTGGAGGCTTCAGGGTCAGCTTACACCCCCTGGATTAAACCACTTACCTAAAAAGTCTTTTAGAGCAAATTCGGGATTACATTTTGCCCAAAAATAAAAAGTTGGATGACATACCTGGACAGTCTGCATACATAACAGTCTGCTTTTGATCATAGGAGCAAAGGAGAAGAGCTCACGGGCTATATCTGTACATTTGTCAGATCCTCAAATTAAGTGATGGAGAACTGGAGCTGGGGCTTAGTTCTCTTTATGAATGAGTGAAGCTCAATTGATAAGCTCTGGCCTCATCCCCTCATCCTTTATACCATCATCATATATCATTTCATCATAACGTGACCGCCATCAAACTTTAACCCAGACATTCCTAGTTGTTAGCATTAAAAGCTATGATTTTTTTTTTGCTGTGAATTGTAAATATCTGTATGTATGTGTATGTATAATCAATTCATATTTTTCTCTGCTTATTTTCTCAACTAATTCTCAACTTATTTTTCTCAACTTCTCAACTAACTTTCAAACTAATCCAGAATGCTCTTTTGAATAGTTATGTGTTAATGTTTTCTTAAAATAATTGTTTTGATCAAATTCAAATGGTAAAAGTCTGCCTATTACTTTAACAGCCATCCTGTTAGTTCAGTAATGTAGAATAACCATCATGGTTTGCTTAGTGCTGTTTTGCTTGTATTGTGAGCGCTTTCTTTTTTGTTGAGAACAATGGTTGTGAATTTAGTGGAATGGTATTGTATATAGAGGTTACAGGGTTACGTAATGTTGATTTTACAGTACTTAAATCTACTGTATTTTCTCAAATCAATGTAGACCTGTAGTATAGACCTAATATTACAGCAACATGATTTCATATTTTCATATTTGGCTCCAGAGAAGAATAGAAAAAGGAACTGATATAAAAGGAACTGATAACGTAAATCCAACAGTTTGACCTACTAGTCATAAAAGGCTTTTTTGCATTATTCTAAATTAATACAATTGAGTTACAATTGTGTGTGTCTGTGTGCT
>JAZGTI010010092.1:0-18055 GCA_036877585.1 Botia kubotai
TTTCAAATATTCAAAAGGACTGTCATGTGTTTAACATATTTATTTGTATTATACTGAAAAGACACACAAATGAACGGAAATGAAAAGGGTTTCCTGATAGAGGAAGAACAAATAATATTTATTTTAACAAAAAGAACCTCTTTAGCCCTACAGAAAAATTTTTACATATACAGGATAAAGCAAAACCATAATAACAAACTTGTATTATTATGTATAAATATTCATAATTAAATTACTCTTAGAAATGTTAACTGTATTTTAGCATATTTTATCTGTGAACATTTTTGACAGCCATTTACTGTTGTGTTATGCAACAACACTATTCCATGTAACAAAACACGTCAATCAAAATGAATGAATCAGTTTGTTTAATACTAGCAGTACATGGCAAGCATATATATGTAGTATCTGGTCTATTATCATAATCCCACTACAGAGACTTCATATACAGACACAAACAGGTAATGGAAGAGAGAAAATAAGATAGATGATATATCATGCCCTATCTAATGTAAACTATAACAGTCATCTAATGTCACTTACATCAACATTAATATTGGATACTAATAACGTCCACTATTTCAACTAACTGGCCAGGTAGATGTCCAGTGAATGTGAAAGTTTGTGAGAAAATAACGTTTACATCATTTGGTGTATATTTGATAAACTTCAATACTTTTGTCCTCAAATGCTTGCAGTACTCATTCTTCATAGCTCTGCCCCAACCATGTGGACAGCTCCACCTTAGCTAAGCTGTGAGAAAGACAAGATCATTCCCAAACTTCAGATTAGATCTAATCTTGTACTACGAGGAATCTTCAGTAAAGGGTCTACTCAAACCTCCTTGTAATTTAAAGCTTGGCTCATCTGCTTTGAAGCTTCATAATGGGCCCTCAGTGAACCAACTCAAGTTGGCTAGCAGAAAAGGGCAGTACCCCACTGACATAGTAAGCAATTCCCAGAGAGAGGAGAGCGATGACCACCAGAAGAAGCAGGACCCTCCAGAAGCCCAGGTCCTCCACAAACTCCTGCCAGGTGGAGCGAAAGCTGGACAGCACACCCTCGCTGTTCTGCAGGTTGGGATTCAGCAGTGAATGGCTCTCCATCGCACTGACAGAATTAGTGTCAAGAAAAGAGATTTCAATTCCACACAGTACAATAGCCACTGTGTCAGTTCTAGCTTCTATTCTGTTATATATATTCATCATATTTAAATGTGTTGATCTGGTAGAGTAGTGTATCATAGCAACAGCTAGCATAGTGTCTATCAATAGTAGGTTATTTAGGGTAAAGGGTGTATAGGTTCATCTGACCTCTCACTCTCAGCCATTTGCATGGCTTCCAGTTTGGAGTGGGCTCCTCTGTTGAAGCCCTTCACCTCCTGTTCTTCCAACCCTTCCAGCAGCCGTATGGCATCTTTATTTACCCCCCTCCTCTTAGCCAGAACCAGTGGGGTCGACCCATTGTGGTTACTATACAAATACAAATAAAAGGTTAAGAATTTTTACATGCACTCAGTTTTATATCTAACCCTTACATGAGTAACGCATCATCATTAGAGATTACTCTTATTGTTGGTACTGGCTACCAATGGTTATTGGCTGATTTTTTATTTAATCAGGAAAAACATGCGTGGATGCACTGAGTTGCATAGGATTTTAAAATGATGATTCAGAAATAAATCAAACAAAGCAATCCGAAAAATCTATCTACAGCCATTTCTGTTTCAAATATAAAATTGTAGGGTATATGAGTTTTTATCACAAGGTGGATGACAAGTTTAAATTTTAGACAACTTCTGTAAGAACAAGCAGCACCATCCAGCGTAGACATGCGATATAGCAGCCGATGTTTCTGTTTACAGACGGACATTTCCCATGAAATCGGACCCGAAACAACAACCATCGATTAATGCCACATCTCACCAAATATCAATTTTGAGACCATTGGACACTAGAAACTGAATGGTGTCCACGTGACCGCACAGGTGCAGCGCAGTGTTGCCCTGGTAGTCGGTGGCTAGCAGATCAGCGCCAAACTTGTGCAGAAAGCGGCAGATATCCACGTTTCCCCGTGCCGCTGCCAGATGCAGACCTGTGCGGCCTCGGTGGTCGCGGATGTTGGGGTCGCAGCCGGTCTCCAGCAGGCGCTTCGCGAAGCTCAAGTCCCCATCGATACACGCCTGCAGTAACGGTACACTGGTCTGCGACGAGTCATTGATGAAGACATAGGACATGTCCGAGTCGGTCTCCGAAAATTCCAGCGTAACTAAAAGTTAAAAAATTATGAGGAAGCTCATGAATATCTTGCAGTTTCTTAAGACATGAGGTCGGGGTTACATTTCAGTACAAAACAACATGAAAAACATTTTGCACATATAGCCTGATATAAATTATAGGTAACAATAGTTTATGCACAATGAACTAATATAAACAAACAATAAACGAGTATTTATGTACTAATATTAACAAAAAATAATAAATGCTGTAAAAATACACGCATTAAATAAAATAATAACTCATGTTAACAAAGGGAAACTTTGTATTGTAAAGTATTAGCATTGTAATACGTGCATATTGTTTACGTTTTCTCTTTAAAATTGGAAAGAACCATGACAAGGACATCGTTGTGGGATTTACGCAAACCAAATACTAAACATGATAAAGGCGATGGATGGCTAGTCAGGCCTCACTGCTCGTTACTAATGTGGGTTTTATGTCAGACAGAACACAGATGGAAGACCAAACCCTTTGGACAGACACCTGCATAATTATCAGATCCTTGTGTCATGTCCTGCAGTATTGGGTGGAGGTCTCTGCATTAGCCAGCAAACTACTAGATACTAACGTTAAAACCCCCCGTCCATTTCACAGAAAGACCATCACCGTCTGCTGTAAGATTAATCGTGACACGTGACGACAGCGTTTCATCTGCTCGTGATACAAATACAATTTCTATACGACTGATAACGTTTAGGAGCATTACTGTAACAGCTGTGAGCGGCACATGCATTATGAAAACAATACTGTAAGCCATACGTTTACTCGGACGTGGGTAAGATGACATCAACACGATTAGTCAGCCGTAAACACGATTTACCATAGCAGGATAAACAGCACAGTTGTTTATATACACTACATACCTGTATAGTGCAGCACAATCAGATGAGAAATATGTTCTTTCGAGTCCAGCCGCTTGTGTTTACCAGACGCTACAGTCGGCGATTGTAAGTTTTGGGTGCACACTGCCCTCTACTGCAGCGGAATGGGACTGATGCAGAAAAGCATCACTAAAATAGAGCGATAAAGTACTCGCATAAAAAAAAAACCTTTGGTGCCGTTTAATCAGGTCGTCACATGACCTCAAAACAATGACACCTGTAACGTGGCAATAAAGAACATATGTGAAACGAGATTTCTCTATTTAAAGTATTTATCTGTAATCAATTTAATACTTTTATTTGATAGGTCTATAGATGCACTCACTGAGCAAACATTTACACTACTGTACGAAAACTCTCATATTTACTGCCTACATATATTAATACAAAAAGCTGCTTAGCAATAACTTTTATCAGGTTCTAAAATTTAGCATAAAAGCAGGAAAAACAATATTAACAATAAAGGCTAATTGTCCTTTTTGTGAAAGCCAATCTTCACAAATCTACAAACTTTATTTTAAAAACTAACAGTTCAAAAATGAAGAAACACTGAATAATGTTTCCCTGTTAATACATGAACAAACCATTTGTCTTTCTTTGCATCAGGTACATCTTTCTTTCCATCAATGGGATGAAGTAAACTATTATCGCTTACAAACAAACACAACAGAAAATGCACAACAACTGATAGAAAATGTGTACTCAGGGCTACCAATGAGAGACAGGATGGCTTAGTGCCCATAGTGGTTATATATCAAACAATCTCTCTAGGAGACTAGTAAACTCAAAGTCTAGTCTATATATCACCTCTAATGCACACAGTGAAATAGACATTTTGTTACAAAAAGGCATTAATATTTTGAGTATACAAATATATAAACAGGATCATTTTGGCATCCAACATTTGATATGCATCACATTTCTTTACCCTTTAAAGAACAAGAGAATATCTGTATTCATCATAATGATCATTTATGTTTGATGGTTTGTTTTGATTTCATCAATGAAAGAAGATTATTCTGCTCTGTATTACTAAACACTAGAAGGGCTAGAATTTACTTAGATCAGCTGCATGTGATCTTGTGAAAGAACTTTTACATATTTTTTCCAGATATTCTTCAGTGCAATTCATATAGCATACATATTTTGGGGTTAGATAAATCAGTCGAGTGATACTCATGAGGCCCAATTTCACTCATTCATATGGATTACAAAGTGCTGGTTTGTTCATTTTGGCCAACAATAAACGGGGAAGAGGGCCGTGATAATGTCATTGTTAGGGAAGCACCATTATAGGATACTGGAAGCCCAAACAAGCAGTAGCGAGTACCAGTACCAGCTAAGTAAGAAGACCTTGCTGTATGAATTTGCTTGAATAATATATTGAGTAGTATTCTGTGCCATCCACTGGGAGTCTGGGATGCACTCTCCGAGGTAGCCGTGAATATGCCCAACAAAAACGATAAAGCATCAACATATCTGAAACATACTATAGCACCAGTGTTAATGAACAGAAAGAAAAATCTCCACTTCTTTTCATTTTAACCCTATCATTCTCCAACTATATGACAAAAGAAATTATCTTGAGGGCATGAAATCAAATCAGTCAGTTCACTTTGTCCTCAGAGGCCTGCTTTAGTTGTTAAAGTCACTTTTTCTGAGTGTCTGCTTCAAGCTGTCACTGGATCTTCATGCAGACTTGACAACGGCTGATTCGCGAACGATACTGCTCCCCTTTAAGTGTTTCCTGGGATGGACCCTCGCTGAACTGTTCGTTCTGCTCTACCGTGCTCAGCCAGAAACTGTACTTGTTGGCGAAAAAGTGGCAGGTGCCACGGGCACCATTACACTCGATGAAGGGTGTGGCCCGGAAGTCCTCCAGACAAGAACCAGGTGACACCAAAGACTGGCCACCTCCTTCTGCACCTGCAGCTGTGTGCTGAAGGAAAAACACAGTCAGTCCATTAAATTTAGTCAAAAGAATAAGTTATGACTGTGCTGACACTATATTGGTTGTATTTTTGCTCATTTTAAATTAAAACCATTATTTAAATATAAATATTAAATGTATTATTTAAACAATTAATATTTAATATTTATACTGGTCCATCTCTAATAAGATTGTGTATGTATGGTATAATGTTTAAGGTACAGCTAAGTTTTACCATAAGGAAGGAGTAACCAATCCACAGACTTCTCCAGCCCTGAGGGCAGGTAGGTATGGTGAGATCTTGGCTATGGACAGCGACTGCTTGAGATGGAGCCTCACACACAGAGCAACGGCTAATATACTGGGATATCTGCTCATCTGCTACAGGCATCATGGGAATGGGGGCCGTGGTGGATAGCCAATAGGATTTGTCATTACGGCTAGCGTAGTAACAAAGTTCATTGACTGTGCAGTACAGGAAAGGTATGGTGCTGAAATGAGGCAAGCAGGAGCCAGCCAATCCTGTGATGAAAAGAATTCTAATTAAATTAAATGATCTTGATACAGCATCTTTTACAGAGTCAGGTTGACTTGTATGTCTACACATAAGTGTCTATGTTTACCAGTACACAACGGAATGATACACAACAAAGCATCTGTTAGTGATTATGCTCTGTGGCTTACTATTCACAATATTTCAAACAAATTTTGTTAATAAACCCTAGTCTCTCACCTAGATCTTGGTTGTGTGCTTTCTCCTGTCCCTCCACATACAGCAGACTGTAGCCCTCCCACAATTTGGCCATGCCTTGAGGACACATGGGCACGAAGGTGGACTGACTGTGTTTTACTAGGGTATAACCAACACTGACACTGCGTGTGGGTGAAGCAGGAGGACCTGGCAACCCTGGCTTGCCACGGGCACCTGTGGAGGATGTGTCAAAGTGAAAACAAGACAGAAAATCAGATGCATGAAAGATGGAAACAGGAACGTTTTGGTGTCATGTACTGCAGTCTTGCACAATGTGAAAATTTAAAAGTTATTTACTTTTACATATAGAAGTACTATAACATAACATTCAGTTACAGTATATTAAACCGAAGCAGTTCATTAAGAAATCACATGAAGCAACAATATTTTAAGCTACTTGACCAGACGTTTTACTATACAGTTTTACCAGGTAGCAGGAGTAGTACACTAGAACATTTATTTTTACTATGGAGTCACCAAAATTGACCTAGTACAATCCTAGTACAATTGACCTAGTGACCTAATAAGTGCCTTGTATACAATAAAGTGGTGGCAAATATACATTTTATTTACATTTTTTATTTTTTTAGTTAAACAAAAATGTTGTCATAGCATAAAAAAACATTTTGAAAATATAGGAAGGCCTTATCATTCCTACTGTGTCTTACCCTGGACTCCAGTTGGTCCTTGGATTCCTGAAAGCCCGGGGTCACCAATGGCTCCTGGAAATCCAGGTGGACCAACTGGACCAGGTCTACCATCTGACCCCTTAACACCTTTGGAACCTAAAGAGATTTCAGAAACCTGGATTAGTTAAACAGCTAAATATATAATTCTAATGCTAATATTAGTCCAGAGGACCAGACTTCACTTTTTTCTTATATTTGGCAAAGGTTGAAAAAACGTTCACCTGAGGGTCCTGGACTGCCTGGCTGGCCTGATGTTCCTGGTTGACCAGCAGGGCCACTACGACCTGGGAGGCCTGGATCACCATCTGGCATACTACCAGTTATGTTATGTGGATACACAATACCTGGAAGCCCCTTAGGACCAGGATAACCTGAGAAGACAAGATATTCAGCAACAATAATGTAACACAATGCTAATGATTTATGGTTTAACTAATAAACTAAAGATTCTAAAATAATTTTAAAAATACAAAATAGACATTGACATGGTCTGGGTGTACAGTTCACTAATACAACATGTACAATAGCTTGTTAAACGTAGATTATTTACTGACCACTTGATCCTCTGGACCCTTTAGTGCCATCACTCCCTGGTTCTCCAGTGTATCCCGGTGGTCCAGGTATACCATTATAGCCAGGATCACCTCTTTGTCCTTCAAAAAAGAACATAAGACACATATTGTTGGCTTATTATAGTGTATTAAGCACCATGAATAAACTACAATAATACAGTTAAAAAGGGTGAAAATTATTAGTCATCTAAAGTTTTATCTAAATAGCAATGAAAATCTAAAGTTTCATTAGTCAGCTAAATAGCAAATGAATACCTTTGAATCCAGAGTTGCCTACTAATCCAGGGGCTCCAAAAGCACCAGGGTCCCCACGTGATCCTGGTCTGCCTGGTAGCCCAGAAAATCCAGCATCTCCTCTGTCTCCTTGGACTGTTCCAGGGCCTGGTGGACCAGGAAGGCCAGGAGGACCAAAGGGACCTACAAATATTATACAACAGCTCCATTATATGAGCATTAATACCTATAAACTACAGTATGAGTGAAGATTAACAAAAATATAGAAGACAGAAATGTCCTATACCTTCTCGTCCATCTAAACCTGGAAGTCCACGGTCTCCAACAGGACCTGGGATATTTGAGGGACTAGGTGGACCAGGAGGGCCTGGATTACCAGGGAAGCCCCGTAAACCAGGAGAACCTGAAAACCAAGATTTCACAGGTATTTGTTATTTTGTTTAGTTAATTGCTGTTCTTGGTGGTCCGTATCCGTGATCATCCTCACCATTCTCTCCTCCTAATCCTTTTTCTCCAGGGCGTCCAGGGGCTCCAGGCTGTGAAGAGCCCCTCTCTCCCTTCAGGCCCACCCCTCCAGGGAGACCTGGCCGACCCCCTTCAATCACACCTGTTATATAATATATAATGTTACATAAATGAGCAGTCACAAGGTTGTTTGTACAAGGTTATTGTAGTGTTTTAGAATTAGGTGCACTTAGGTTCATTTACCCGGAACTCCAGACTGCCCTTTTGATCCTGGAAGACCATTGAGTCCATCTAAACCAGGTGGGCCTGGAAAACCTGAAAATATTTTTGGGTTAGAAGGCCATTTTATCATAACAAATGACATCTATAGTATTGTATCTATAGTAGTGATATGATTTGTATTAAAAACTAAAACTATTTTGTTTCCTAAAGTTAGGAATGTAACATTATTTATTGACCTTTCTCTCCAGTTGAGCCTGGACCTCCAGGAAGGCCTGGCTCTCCATCACGCCCCTTCTGTCCTGGATAACCAGGGAAACCCCTAACGCCTGGGAAACCTAGTGGGCCTATATGAACAAATAAAACCAAACAACATAAGGTAAGTAAAGAGTTTTCAATAAGCTGGAATCAACAGGATAACAGAATCAGTAAGGTGGCGCCAAACTTCTGATTACCAGTTAATCCCGGTGGCCCTGGCTCTCCGGGTCGACCTTTCTGGCCTTGAAATCCGGGGACTCCTGAGAAACCTGGATCACCTCGTTCACCAGGAAGCCCTGGACGACCTGGTTGTGAAAAGTAAAAGTAAAAATGACGAATTTAACATTCTTAGAAGACCATGTGGATAGAATATTAAATGAAGAGCCTGACTAAAACATCTCTCTCACCTGAAAATCCAGGCTCTCCAACAACACCTTTTGGTCCAGGGGCCCCAGGTAATGCATATGTGTCACCTTTCTCACCTTAATGACAGAATTTTAAAAGGCATCAATGATGGCGGTACACAGCCTACATTTGCCATTCCTAAACTGTTGTTTCAATATGTAGTGCAGTTCAGAAATACCATATCAAGATACTTAGGACTAAAAGAAAGATCTCACCTTTACCACCTGGCTGTCCTTGAGCCCCAGGGAACCCTTGGGATCCAGGTACACCATCATCACCCTGTCATGTTGCAGAAACACACAACACCACACCATAAGACAATGTATCAGTAGAATCCCAAAAACACGAAGCCTGTCAAGAACATATCAAAGTTGTTTACCCTAAATCCTGGTATACCAGGAAATCCCAAAACACCAGGTAATCCTTTAGGCCCAGGGAAACCAGCAGAACCAGGAATGCCTGGGATGCCAGGCTGGCCAGGGAAACCTTTTGCTTGTTCTGCAACACCAGGTAGTCCAGGAAAGCCTGGGCGTCCAGGTTGCCCTCGAAAACCCTTATCACCTGTTGAGGAGCAAAACGTATTTTCATATTGATATTTATAACACTATTATATTCAAGTCTATAAACATCTCAAAGGCACTAACAGCACTGATTCATCCAATTAAAAATGCAGAGGTCAAACTGAATTAATCTGGATGACTGGTTACCTCTTGGTCCGGGAAAACCAGGCAATCCACTACCTCCAGGCACACCTGATTCACCCTTTACCAGCAGCTCCAATGGAATTACTTGAGTGAGCCCCGGAGGACCAGGAACGCCACGATCCCCTTAAACAAACAAACCAATGATAGTTTATTGGTAGGTTCATTTGTTTACTGAAATATATTTACTATTATTATAGCTTGCTTATTTCTAGAATATCAAGTTCTTTACTGTATTCTATAATTGACTTAATAAGAAAGTTTTCTATACTCCAAACAAAAAGCCCATTAAGAGATAGTCTGCACTTAGTCAATACTTGGAGAAGTCCACATTGTACCTTTAATTCCTCTTGCTCCATTTACACCAGGTAAGCCATCTTGTCCACTAAAACCGGGCAAACCTTTAATGCCTGGACCACCTGGGACACCAGAATTACCAGGAAATCCAGGGAACCCTACCAACCCTAGAGACCCCTTCTCCCCTTCATCACAGAAAAAACAATTACATGAGTACAATATTATGGTAAAAACACATGACAATATCAAGATAAGATCTCAGCAATGACATTATGCAAAGACTGAGTGAGTTGTCTGTAAATCCAGACAAGAAAAACAAAGTCTTTACATTTTCAGCAGCAAAACAAAGAAAGTCCCTTTATTCATAGAATTTCTTTTTGTGGTCTTTTTACCCTTTAATCCAGGTCTTCCAGGTAAGCCTGGACGTGTTCCAAAACCAGGGGGTCCAGGAGGTCCCCTAAATCCTTGTGACCCGGGGTCGCCAGGTAGTCCAGGGATACCTTTTATTCCACCAGGCCCTGGGGGGCCTGGATCTCCTTTTGCACCCTTCAACCCGGGGAAACCTGGAAAGTAACAATGAATTAAACCACTATGGTGATTTC
The DNA here is from genome assembly GCA_036877585.1 of Botia kubotai. Lineage (NCBI taxonomy): Eukaryota > Metazoa > Chordata > Actinopteri > Cypriniformes > Botiidae > Botia > Botia kubotai. The sequence goes on from JAZGTI010010092.1 coordinate 10,284, forward strand.
AGAGAGCAATTTTATTCTGATTTCATGGAAAAATTAAGGACTGCATTAAGGATTTGCGTAAACTAAATAATTCAGTCACAATGATAAGCAAGTAAACTCAAACACTAAAAATACAAAGATTATATATCAGTTTAACATAGTTAGTGAAATAAGCAAATGAATGCAACGTAAGGCATTGCTAAAAATGCAATAAATGTTTTTACAAACATTTATTGATATTTATTGTGCTGGCACTGCACATATATTTGATAGCCTTCTTCTGGCACATGAAAACTTCACTTCAAACCTAATTCATATAAACGTTAGACTGAGTGGATAAGCAAATGCAATATTGCTTTTAGGAATATCTAAAGATGCTGTTTTCTAGAATTGTTGATTGAGTTTTGTTGTTACAGGCACACAAGCACATCAGCGTTTTAAAGTCTAGAATGTTAGGAAAAGATAGTGCTGCTCAAATTCAATGAATTTGAGGATTAGTAAAACATAAGCACACAGGTTTCTGTCCATCTTTTAAATGCGAGCAGACTATATGATGATACTATACTTGTGTACCTGCTTCTTGGTACACAAACAAAAAAGATGGAGAACTACAGTTTATATCACCTTTAATGAAGAAACATCTATGAACTCAATTATCAGATCCAACAAATGCAAAGATTTTTTAATATACAATTAGCTTTTGTAGTTTCCATCATTGATTAGAAATAGATGTTAAAGCTGCAATCGTAACTTTTGCCTCTCTACCGCCATCTCTGTTTGAAACACAAAATTGCTGGTTACTTTTTTGTTTTTTTATGCAGATAGCAAGTTAAGCCAAACTTACATTTCCTGCAAAACTGAACCTGACAGCTCAAATTATAAATTCTTACTATAAACTTACCATTGCGAATCCAGGTAAGGAGACCTTTTTGATTATTGATCCATTATGCATTTCCTCAATAACTTTTTAACCCAATAAAAGTTACGGATTGTAGCTTTAATACCAAGTATAAATGAAGTCACTGCTTTCAACAAACCAATTTCTTGGTTTGCAATCATGGTCCCACATCTGTCAAACTTTCAGCAATAAAGCATATTTCAGTGCTTTATTTAGGAGGAAAGGACACAAACAAGTGCATTAAGAGGTGGCTAAGCGAAGATGTGGATTGTGTTAGAGAAACTTTAACACTATATGTAGGGATTGGGGGAGAGGACAATGTTTCTCACCTTGGCAGCCTAGTGAGGTGACCCAACACCAAAAATAGAGGAGGGTGATACCACAAATGGAATGATGGTAGAATGGAATGGATGGTGATGGAAAAAGAAGGAGGGAGGATGAACACAAAAGAAAAGAATAATGAAAATAGATGTATTGTGAGGAAGATCAGTAAATAAAGGCTGACGAAGACTGAGAGGTAACTGATGAGAAGAGAAAGAGGCAACAGTGAAACATTTAACCCATAAATCACTTAGGAAATGAAAACATACAGTCGACTTAAAGTCTAATTTACACAATGCTCACATGAGGACTTGCTGTACATGAAAAGTTTAAACCAAACCTTAAGCTACAGTTTCTGTGTAGCTTTTTTAATCAGTGAAATGATGTATAAGAAAGACTGCAGAAAAGGTGCATCAAAAAAGTTCTAAAAATTGGGCAGAACACCCAATGATAGAATGAAATAATTTGTGATCATAGATCAAAAATGGCTAATTTTAAAGCCTGAGGTAGATGTATATATGTATCTATAAGTATACGTATCTATGAGCAGCTGACTCACTCATATTATTTACTGAACCACCACCATTGGTGTTTAATTAGAATGAGCTGTAATTCACTTGCCTAAAGCTCCAGGAAAACCTTTAGCTCCAGCTGGGCCCCTGGGTCCAGGGATGCCACCTGGAAGATATTCGCCTGGTGGACCTATGGGACCTTGTAGACCGGGTTCTCCATTCACACCACGCTCACCCTTTACAGAAATACCATTGCGTCCATTGGCACCTGAAGAGAAATTTATCATTATGGCTAATTGTGACTTGATATCTAACATGATTATCATGACTAGTGATGCTAATGATGCTGATAGTAGCCCTGTGACAAAGACATCTGATCAAACCTACCAGGACTTCCTGGTAAACCAGGTGTCCCAGGTTGACCCTTGTCTCCTGGCTCTCCAGGCCTTCCTGGCAGACCTGGACCTCCAGGGCTTGCTCCAAGAACCTCACCAGGTTCTCCCTTTGATCCGGGAATACCTGGTGAACCATTTCTTCCAGGAGACCCCTGAAAGCCAACATTTGTTACTCCTGGTAAACCTGGATCTCCTCTGGGTCCGGGAAAACCTGCCAATCATAATCCAATTATAATGTTTTATAAGGCAATTATATAGGAAAAATATGACTAGCATAAATAAGAACACCAATTAGGATAACTAATTGATACCATCCATATGTATAATCTTACCCTGAGGACCTGGCTGACCTCCACTGCCTGGGTCTCCTCTCTCACCCTTTAACCCATCAAAACCTGGACGTCCAGGTCCTCCTGCAGACCCAGGCTGACCCTTTGGTCCTAACACATACAAAAATACAGATGTGAACACACACAATTACACATTACAAGAACAAAAACAATCAAAATAAAGAAAACAAAAACAAAAATCTCTGTTTGGTAAATTACTTTTAACATAAACGTTTAGCATTTTATTACCTGGCACCCCAGGTCGTCCAGGGAATCCTGCATCTCCTGGTTCCCCAGGAATTCTACAGGGCAGTTCTGTTCCTGTTAACACCCATATCACTGTCAACCATTACTGCACCAACAACTATATAAATAACCTTGCAAACCCTAGAACTTCTTAAAAACGTACAGAAACTACTGTATTAAAAAGTTATGGAAATATTATTCTGTCATGATATTACAATGTGTTTTGTACGTTACGTGACAATAGTACCTGCTCCAGCTACAAACCAAGTATTAAATTTGAATGTTTGTGTTGATAGGTTGTTATAAAGAGCATGTGTCTGTTACGTTCAGATTAGTAAACGTTGAGTATTGATTCAGTGAATGCAGATTCAAAAAAGGTGGCGGGGGGGTAAAGCTAAAGGATTTGTCAGGATTGGTCATGAGCTCCATTCCCTTGTACTGCACTCCAATGACTTTCATAATTAGTGCATAACTATTAAAGAAGTTGTAACTTTTTTCCGGTGGCTGACAGAAATCCCCCTCCCCAGCTTAGTCAGCATAGTAGGGCTACTCGCATGCACAAAGATTGTTAGAAGACTGATAACAGAGTTGAGACTGATAACAGAGGCAACAACTAGTTTTGTCAGATTAGACTACAGGAAACTCTACAGTTAAGATGTCTAATACAGTCAGGCTATTGGAAATTCTGTCCCAGATTTTTTTTTAATTGGCTGCAGCTCTGAGCTTCTCATCTCACCTCCCTCTTCCAAAGAGGCCTCATTAACCCCCGCCTGCCCACAGCTGTCACCTAGTCAGACAACATGCAAGGGCAAGAGAGATGGCAAGAGAAGCTGTTAATCAATCAGATTATTCAGGCAGCATCATTAAGAGCAGGGCTGTGCAATATATTGAAATATCGCAAATGTGCATATCGCAATATGCATATTGCAATGGTTTGCAATAACCAAATGATTTTAATACTTCAAAAAGCAATTTATGGTCAGTTTTAAGTTGCCGCAAATAGCAGAGAGACTTCTACCAGTAGTAGTAGTAAATAATTCCCAGAAATAATGCAAAACATGTTTGTTGGTTATTTCATTTGAAGGTTAATTGTGTGCAGTTCATTGAATATGGTCATGGGTTCGAGGTCATGGGTTCGATCCCAGGGATTGCACACTTAATGTGTAGTATAATGCAATGTAAGTCGCTTTGGATAAAAGCGTCTGCCAAATGCCTAAATGTAAATGTAATTTATTTGAATATCATTATCATATCTCATATTGTACGTCGCATTATTTAACACGGTATTTCTTTTTTTTTTTAATCGTACAGCCCTAATTAAGTGATCAAATGCTTAAGCATGAGAACGATTGTACCTTTAGTGCTGAATTTAAAAGCTCATTCCAATAATCCAGCATATTCAGTTAGCACAAGCAGTGCAATTAAAAGCAATAAAAGAAACATGTGCATGGCTGTGTCGAAGCCATTCCACTGCTGAGAGAGAGATGGAGAGCATGCAGAGAGTTTACAGGACTGGTTCAATCAGACACGGCTGTTAAGATTGGTTATGAATGACCTGCTTCCGCTCAATTTCTCTCTGAATGGAATGATTTGCCAGAGAAGTCAAAAGTTTTGTTAGCACAGGCAAAATGTAAAAGACTCCTTTGCATATGCGAATCCATTCACACTCACACACATCCGAGCTGAGATTTAGCAACATCTAAACGGTAGCAGTTTAAACCTGCAGTGAAGGACACCGTATGCTAAGGAAAAAGCGAATCAAATCCCAACCTAAATGAGGAGAAATCACGGTGAGCTATGCGTTTTCTATTATTTACATATGACTGCAAGTTTAAAATGTGGTATAATAGCTAATGCGGACTTATTATAAAGCAATACTTTAGAGACTTTTAAGAGAATATGTACCTTCATTCAAAAAAAAACGTTACTAAAATATATACAAAATTCTCCATTATACAAATATATGTATAAACAAGTATTGTATCAGTCATATCCTTCTGCTGAAAGGTTGTTTATTATTTCCTGCTTAATTACTTTACTGACTTTTGTTTAGTAAAGTTACTTTATTGCCTTACTTGACTAATTTTTCTCTCACACTACATACTGACCTCGGGGTCCTGGAAGCCCAGGTGGTCCAGGAAGACCATCAAATCCAGGGTCACCCTGTGCCCCTTTGAACCCAGGTACACCAGGGTAACCAATACCAGGATCTCCAACAGCACCAGGACGACCTTTGAACCCTGGGGTACCAGGAAAACCTTTATCCCCAGTCACTCCAATATCAGTGTCCCCCTGTAGACAGTGTGAACTCGAAGATTTAGAGAGGTTTACTAATGTTTATAAATCAATCTCACTCATGTCATACTAGAAGCAGATTGACTTCATGCAGCCATTTTAAAAGCGATTGTTGGTCTTATTTGGCAGTAACGTAATTGTCACTATGGAGCTAATGTTTTCTTTACCATCAGCCAATCTACTCACAGGTGGGCCTGGTGGGCCAGGGAAACCAGGAGATCCAGCCCTTCCAGGGTTGCCAGTTTCTCCAAGCGGGCCAGGAGGACCCTGCCGACCCATTTCACCTTTTTGTCCTCTGCCCTGGGGGAAGAAGGGTTCGCCTTTCTCCCCTTTACGCCCCAGAAAACCTTGCCCACCTGTACGACCCTAAAACAAAGCTCAATTAGAACTTCAAGAGTTTCAAAGAGTTTAGAGTTTCAAACAGAGATGGCGATACAGAGGCAAAAGTTACTGATTGCAGCTTTAAGACTTGAACTATACACCAAAAACATTTGAAGGTATTACCAATATTCAAGTGAATGATAAATGTCTTACATCTGGGCCCTGTGGTCCACGGGCTCCAGGGAACCCTGCATCACCAATTTCTCCCTTCAAACCACTAAATCCTGTGAAACCAGGTGGCCCCAGAGGCCCTGGCAACCCCTTTGAACCAGTCGTTCCACCACCGTAACAATCACAGTCACCATTATCTCCTGTAAAGACACACTGTTGAGAAGGAAAGCAGCTACATTCTTTCCTAAAAACGTTTTTAATTGCACATCTACAACTGGTCTAGAGGGCAATCTTTACCTTTAAACCCTTTAAAGCCTCTGTCTCCAGGTGGCCCTCTTTTACCAGGCTGACCTTGAAATCCCGGTTTTGGTACAATAAATCGACCCACAGAGGCTAGAACAAGAAAAGCAACAATCAACTGTTTTACCTGCCATATGACTTACAGTTCCAAGCGCCAACAGAGTTTATTGCTATATGATGCTGCTTGCACTTTTCTTACAAATTTTTGTATTTTCCATAGTTAGACCTTTCACCTTTATTACAAGATTAGGCACAGATTAATTTACCTTTGATGGTCAGGTCTTTGCAAACTTTCTTAACCAGTTCCTTAACTAGCTCCTTGAGGACTTACACCAAAACAACCAAGATAACAAGGATCTTTCCTCCTGTGTAACAGGTTCCATCTGAAATGTATTTGATAACAGGATTTTTTTCTCTAGAGATGATCATCATTTGAAACAACTTACGTGCTTCACCAGGTGGTCCAGAGGGTCCTGGGGAGCCAGGAGTGCCCTGATCTCCAGGAAAACCTTCACGACCATAGGTACCCCGGCCAGGGTTTCCCCTCTCTCCTTTGGGTCCACGACTACCAGGGAACCCAGGACTGCCTGGACGACCTGAACAGATAATCAGCACACACAGCCATGTTTGTTTATTATATGCTTATAAATCAATATAAGCACTAAACAGCAAGCTTAAAAATGCAGCTATGTCCGAAATACCTGTAACAAAAGAAGGCTCTCCAGGAAGACCAGGCTGTCCTGGAAACCCTGGAGGACCTGGATCTCCATTTAGCCCAGGATAACCAGGAAAACCAGGATCGCCTCGAGGGCCTGTGTATAAGTAAATAAAATTATTGCCTCTGATCGTATCAGTGTGTGTCTGAATGTAAGTGTGTGTTTGGGCACAAGGGACTTCTTGAGCACACACACAATTACAATTAAACAATTATTAAACTGCATATTAAAAAAATTACAATAACACAATTAATACCAACACAAGATCTACAACTGAAATAATGATTTTTATTACCTGGAATTTCAAATCCAGATGGACCTGATGGTCCAGGTGGACCTGAGTCTCCTCTTTCACCCTAAAAATACACGCACAAAATTTGGGTTACCCATGTTATGCAGCATAGTTCAGTGTTTTGTAAATATTTGTTTGTCTCCTTACTTTCGGTCCAGAAAAGCCTGGTTGGCCCGGTGGTCCTTGAATCCCAATGAAGCCCTACAAGAAGAGATATGATGAGATGATCGGTATCCACTAGACACAGGGTTGAAATTTATTAGTGTAAAGTGTTTCATATCTCATCTTACTTTAATGCCTGGAGGTCCAGGAGGTCCGTTCAGACCAGGTAGACCCTGCCATGCGAAACATTACATTAAACATTTATACTTACTCATAACTTACAAACATAGAATCAAATTGATAAAATGTATAAAACTACAAAGAATCTTCGGCCATGTTGTGTTTTATGATAACTTTAGGAGAACTGTTAGAGAATGTTAGCCAATGTTCTGAGAACATTCCTTATTTGTTGAGACTCTACCTTCAGTGGTTAATTGTAAATGTGGCTAACCAGAACCTACCCTCAATCCTGGCAATCCCAGAATTCCTTTTTCACCAACCTCTCCTGTATAACCAAACGGGCTCTACATGTGCACAGGTAATGAAGAGAAGTGAAACCAGTTTAACAATTATAACAAACAGCAAATATCAAGTGAGGAGAAAAGCAGTATGCAATTACTCACTGCTGGTCCTGGCTCTCCTTGTAGTCCTGGTTGACCGGGATAACCTTTATCACCCTGAGGACAAAAGCATAAATAAAAAGAAGAGGAATAAGAATCCTTAATGTCATTTTTTAAACATAAGATTTGTATCATGTTCTAGGTCTGGAATTGGTAATCAGCTTGGTTTTAACCACACTTGAAAAAAGTGGCGACAGAAATCTTCGTAAAATGACAGCCTATGTGGGTATGTATTGGGTCTATTGGGTATGTCTCCTGACAGACTTTCATTTGTA
>JAZGTI010010093.1:0-15609 GCA_036877585.1 Botia kubotai
GACTTTACCATCAAACAGGTACATTATAAAAACAGGTACATCACCATGAAACAGAAGTGGTAACAGCCTTTTCTTCCCCATGGAGATGCATATCTGAGTGAAGTGGCTTCTGGAATGAGATAAAAATGTAGGACGGAACTTGATTTGTTCTTTGGGAATTGATTGGATAGTTGGAAGTTGGAGGAATAGAAACTGTCTGGTCATTGGACAGTCAGTATAGTCCCGCCCTCAGGGACAGACAGACATTATGATGTTGTTTTGTGGGGGGGTTAAAGTTTTGGATTACAGATTGAGGGCACAAGAATTTGAAAATATTAAAAAGTGCATTTTGAATTCATGTTCACTTTGATTTTTTTGGTAGTTATTGTACAAAATTAGTCCTGAACATTATTATACAGACAAAATGTCATTTTAATCTTTGGTCATATGTAGTAACTTTCTCACCTCCCTAACAAATTTCCTGCTGATAAAATCATAACCTGGAAAAAATATTGACCAATAATATCAGTTCTCATTTTCAATAGTCCAATCAAACGTCTTTACCGCAGTGATGTCAAGATGAATGTTCTCTTTAAAAAAAGAAATGTACCGGAAGTTAAACTTCACCATTTCACGTCAACATGAGCGCCATCCAGTGGTCGCTGTTTAAACTGAACTGAACATGTCAACTGAATATGTGTTTGTGTTGTTAGATGCGACAGGGAGCGTTTCTGGTGAACACAGCGCGGGGGGGGCTGGTGGATGAGAAGGCCCTGGCGCAGGCGCTGAAGGAGGGCAGAATACGGGGGGCGGCCCTGGACGTGCACGAGTCTGAACCCTTCAGGTAACTGTTGCCACAACACAAACACAAACAAACACCAGAGCTGAAAACAAATGCAACAAACGATCAAACTGTCTCAAAAGTACATTATTTCTCATTTGTCCCTGTGTGCTCTGGGTTTCTCTGGGTTTCTCAGTTTTTCTCAGGGTCCCCTGAAGGACGCGCCCAATCTGATCTGCACACCACACTCGGCGTGGTACAGTGAGCAAGCCTCGCTCGAGATGAGGGAAGCCGCGGCCACTGAGATCCGCAGAGCCATCACTGGTGAGAGCTTCATTTTCTCCTCAGCTCTGTTCCTAAACCCATTACAGATCCTCTTCACACAGTGTGTAAAATGTGCCAGCAATAGTGTGATATTTACATGTTGAATTGTGATTGGTCCACATTAAACATTGAGCGTATATGACTAAAGAACTGAGCAGTCATTGAGTCTTTAAAAAATTCTTATCCATACTCTTTTCACATACGTTTTTTTCACTAAAAATATTTATTATAAATATTTATAAAAATATGTAAACATGTTAAATTCTCTGCTGCCTTTCCAGAAGCAGAATCACACTCTGTCCCACAGCCCCAGTTTAACTCACACTGTCCTTGTTTTGTGGGTTTGTTTTGTTTTGTAGGTCGTATCCCAGAAAGCCTCAGAAACTGTGTCAACAAAGAGTTTTTTGTCACCACGGCGCCGTGGGGGGCGATGGAGCAGCAGGTACATCCGGAGCTCAACGGTGGATCTTACAGGTGAGGAGAAGAGCTGAAAACAAACAGCTGCCATATCTCACATCCTCTAAACACACTGTTACCATTTCAAACACCGTCGTTTCCCATCAGACTGACAAACTCACTTAAATATTCTCCAACACGTGCAGTAATTCACTGTGAGCAGTCAAGCAGTGCGGCTGTATGTCAGCAGACTTCATTAGTCTGCCTGTGTGTTGGGATGGTTTTCCCACTGGTTTACAGTATGCAATTAAACTGCTCTGTTTGACCAGATTGCTACCACTGTTCTTCTCTGTGGCGATTATTAATGAACTTTAACACCTACATTAACTTACTAGATCACCTCTGGTAATCCTCTATGACCTTTACGATCATTTACACAAACTAAAGTCTCGTCATACTCAATTTATAGAGAAAGTTCAGCCAGAAATTACACTTCTAATGTTTATGCACCTTTATGGTGTTCTGTAACTCATGTGCTGTTCCTCTGTAGCTCGTGCTGTTCCTCTGTAACTCATGTGCTGTTCTTTGTTCCTACAGAGCATGAAAAGATGTTTTTTAAATAACCACAGAGCTGTTTACAATACACTCCTAAAAATAAAGGTTCTTCACAGCAGTACCATGGAAAAATCATTTTTGGTTCCCCAAAGAACCATTTAGACAAAGGTTCCTAAAAGAACCATTTCTGTCTGCTGTTTAATAGTCTAAAGAACCTTTTCCACTACAAAGAGTCTGAATCTGAAACAGGAATGTTCTACAGATGCCAAAGATGGTTCTTCTATGGCACCGTGAATCTCTTTTTTTAAAGAGTGTATAGCAGAAATATGTTTTCGGTTTGATTTGGTATCTGATTGGTTTTCTCATTCAGCAGAGTCGCCCAGCCTCTGCCAGCTGTTTCTCCAGGTGGCCTGCAAGACAAAATGTACACTTAAATAAAACAGGTACATAGAGTCTATAATCAGACCTGTAACGGGCGGCGCATACAGGCGATGAACTCAGTGTTTTCTGATCTTCCTCTCAGGTTTCCCTCTGGTGTGGTGGGCGTGTCTCCTGGTGGCATGGGTGGTCAGATGGAGGGCATGATACCTGGCTGGGTGTCCAGTGCCCACCCCCTGCCTCCGGGCACCCAGCCCAGCCTCGCCCCTTCCCCCACCCAGCTCCTCAAACACAGCGGGCACAGAGAACACCTCGCCAAGTCGTAACCACGGCAACCGACCGCAACTGAGCGATAGCCAGCAGTCCGTCATTCAGCAAAACTGCAAACCAGAGACAGTAATCGAGTGAACAAGCAATCAGCTGCCCCGCGCTCCACCAGAGACTCACAGACGTCTCTCCACTGTCCTGTTCAATAAATAACCAGTTTAACTGTTCTTTCATTTTTATTCCAGGAATTTCAGTGGTTCTGTTTCAGTTTGTTTTGTCTTTATTTTGGGGGGGGGACATCATTTCCACCTGCTGTTATGCTGCAGGTGGGCGGTGCTTTCTTGTTGGGAGGCGTGGTAACGTGCGATGGCCACTCCCCTTTCTTCACCAGTCACAGAGCTTGAAATTTTGACAACGTATGTCATGCACTTGTCTTCTTCCTCCTCGCCTTATATGGGCATGTAACAGAATTCACAGCAATTAGTTAGATACGTTTCTGCATTATCAACATTGTTTCTTTACATCGTCAAAAAAAGTGCTTGTCCTCTTTGTTTCAGTGTTACAAATTCTTGATGATAAAATATAAATATAAATATATACAGTGTATCTATTAAGGGAACAGACAGAGCTAAAGGCTGTTTTCTGCAGAAATGAAGATGATCGTGTGATTATATGCTTTTTCAACGTTTTGAGTAGCTGACCTCTTGTTTACAGAATTGCACAAATACAACAACCAGCAGCTTAGAAATCACTCCTCTTTTACTGATCTGTATCTCACTTTTCTGTCAAAATGGGTCATGATTTATGAAATATGAACAGTTATCCAACGGGTTTTTAAATGTTCAAAAACAGAAATTTTGAATTAATTTTCGGTGAGGAAAATAAATTTGATTTTGTATTCGATATATGAGTGTGTAAAACTCCCAGACAGAAGGCAGCTTACATGGAAAACTAAAGTAAAAAAAATGTCCCTTCTCAGGAACAAGTTATAACTTTTGAGTCTAGAACCAAGAATAAAGCGACAAACTTATCTGTACATTCTCTTTTCTCCGTCAGCCCACCTGTTCCGTCTGAGGTATTTTTATAGATCAGACATCCAGTGCGTTTTGGTGTTGAATGTATGACAGTTCAGTTAGATTTGTATTGTCTAGTTTAATGTTTTTGTAACCAGACTCTCCTGTGGTCCGTTTCCTTTGGGTTGTTTGTGTGGAAGCACTCTGTTTGGAGCTCATTGTGTTGTTTAATATGCAATATTTTGAGATTCCTGTGGCCGACTTCAGTCAGGTTGGTTCAGGAACTGTAGGTTTGGTTTGTAGTGTATTTGTATTTGTTTATTGTACCGAGGTGAACGTTTAGCATACAGTACAATTCAAATAAAAATACCATTCTGACTCTGTCTTGTGATTGTTTTTGTTTTAAAGCTGCAATCTTTTGCTCCGAAATGATCAAACTCAATTATTGAGCATGACAGGTCTGTGTTCTCCTTATCTTACCCCTATACCCCTATTATAAACATAACATATTATAATGTTATGTTTAAAATAATGATTTTGAGCTGTCGGGTCGGATTTCCCAGGAAATGTCAGTTTGACTTGAACGTAAAGAAAAGTAGGTAAAGTAACCTGCAGTTTTGTGGTTCAGAGATGGCGATAGAGAGGCAAAAGTTACACATTTAAAATGTACACGCAAATATCCATGCATACCACAAGGGGCCGCTGCGGCTTAAGGTTTGAATTTAGCTCAAGTTTTATTATATATGTATTTTTACTCTTAAACAAAAGAATTCAAATGAATATATTTAAAGTTTGATATTTGGTTTTTGTCCTATAACATTTAAGCATTATTTACAGTGTTTTGTTATCGTTCTTTATCTTGTTTTAAACGTTTGATTAGTGCTTATATTGTGGATTGTTTAAAACGGACTCTGGTATTGTTTTTATATTGCAGTCGTTGCTGGAATAGTTAGCATGGACAGACGCAGACGCACACCCTGTTTGAGGCCAGCTGGTAACATCATGACACTAAATATATTCTGGCATTAATTGTTAATATGTGAGCATAAGGAATATGCATATAGAAGCATATGCGAGTGTGTCGCAGGGTGTTGCTGTATGTTAATACATTGTACGTATATTAAGTATACGAAAGTTAATTTAGGTAGATTCGATTTTTTGACAATAACATAAATGGCAAAAGTGACTTAATTTACCTTTATTATAATAAGGCTGCAATCAGCACTGTATATTTTACTGTACACGTGTTAGTTTTGCGAGGCATCACTTAGTTGCTTATTATGTAGTTTGAAACCTATTTTCTTGCATTTGTTTCGACATGTGACGTCTGTTTACACAGTAAACCGGAAGGGTTGCAACGCCCTTCTGTATTTACATTGAATGACCTGTGCGCTGTGGCTCCGCCCTCTTCCGCCGCCCAGGTGAGTCGCGTGTGACGTCATCGGCGGTGAAGACAGAAAACAGAGGTTTCCTTCAAACCTGCGATCAGTGACACAGATACAAACATGTGTGTGTTCGGTAAGACCATTATGATCTTTTATTGCGCTTATATAAATGATGATTTACCGTTTAACTGAAGTCGATTTACAGAGCGAGAAATCCTCCAGCAGACAGTTGTGCTGATGTATGTTGAGTTTACACTCAAACTGTGTAATGTTTGCTCATTATTATTTACAGTTAATGAGACTTTTGAGAACTTTAGGTGTTAATTCAATGACATTCGTACTCAAAGATGCCCAAATACTTTTAGACTAGTGTAAATGTATTTTATATGTTTGTACTTACTTTGCGTTGTGTACGACAACTGTATTTATTGTTTGACAATACTCTGACCGCATATTTGTATTTGAACGTCATTCCATATGATGTAAATTCCTAATAATCTAAATTTCAGACGCAGAAGTAAATTTATTCTTATGCATCTAATAACTTTTTGGGCAAATGTTTTTGTATTTGTAGGCTTACTGTACTACACTGTATATGGCAACTGTATTTACTGTATATGAAAGTATACACTCAAACTTTGTGTCTATCTATCTTTGCTTTTCTCATCTGAATTACAGACAAGCAGAAGGGGCCGGGCAGGCTGATGAAGAAAGGACTGACCCTCATCATCGTCGGTCACGTTAATTTCATTCTGAGTGCCATTGTTCACGGAACTGTGCTGAGACATATTTCCAAACCCAGCGATGAGATCTCAACAGAGTATACTGTATCCAACATCATATCTGTCACCTCTGGACTGCTGGTGAGAGAGGATGTCATTCATGTGTTACAGTGACGGGACATGTCGTGTAAATAAATCAAGTTCAAATCTTCTGTTTTCTCAGAGTATCGCAAGTGGAATTGTGGCAATATTGGTCTCGAGGAATATAACCAGCTGGAAACTAGTAAGTAATCTGTGTATTATAACTAAATGATTTTGATATTTATGTATCATCAAAGTTTTATTTAGCAGATTATCTCGTTTCATCAATATCATGCAGCTCTGTGTGCAGTGTGTTTAACACAGATCTGTTCTGTTGCAGCACATCAGTCTGTTGGTCAGTTCCTGTGTGAATGCTCTGCTGTCTGCTGCGTGTTTGGTGGGGCTGCTTCTGGCCATCAGTCTYACCATCGCAGCCGACGGAAGCGTCCTCATGAAGGGATGTAATGCCACTCACATGCCCGTCAATGCGAGATCTCCAGTCAGCGCCAGCTGCCCGTTTGATGCCACGCGCATCTACGTGAGTCAATCTGCTGGAACCATTCTAAACTCAAACCCTGCTAACAGATAATGTTCTCAGGACGCTGGCTAACGTTCTTTAAAAGTTCTCTCAACAATATCAAAACATTCTTGCATTTATGTTATCTTACATATAAAATATTTGTTTTTAGTTGTTAGTGGAACATTTTTAAAATGTTCCCAAAAAAAGTTTGATTAATGTTATCAATAACGTTAAAGCAATAACGTTAAGTTCCTAGAATATTAAAAAAACATTTGTAACATTAGGAAACATTAGGGAAACATTCTTACAACTTGAATTGCTATCTGGGATGACATGCTTCACTAAAATGATACTAGGAGCAAAAGGTTTAATTACATTAAATGGTAACAATAAATACATCTGAAAGCCGACGCTTCTTCTGTGTGCTCTGATAGAAACTGCTGTGGTTCTTGCTTACAGGCACATTGTGTGTTGACGTGGAACAGAATGAATTTGCACACATTATTTGTTTCTCCAGGAAACAGCTTTGGCTCTGTGGTTCTCTTGTGCTGGACTTACTGCCGTCGAGGCTGTGTTGTCCGTTTGGTGTTTCATTGTGGGTCTGACATTAAGGGGCATTGGACCCTGTGCTCATAGCTACATCAGAGAGCAGGTACAACACTGAGTATTCATGCAGATGGTCTCTTATAACCAAAGATTTTCCTCTGGGCCTGTAATGGGTTATGACATGATTAGTCCATGTTTTGGACTTCACAACAAATATATATATATATATACAACAGGATATGATGTCACACTTAATGCCGTCTTTCAACCAAGAAATCAGTACATCACCTAAAAAATAGTTTTTGTATGTTTCTAGAATTTTCAAAGTAACATTTTTAAAATGTTGGTTACTTAATGAAACATTACGGAAATGTTCTTACAAGCTAAAATTGTTAGCTGGGGAGGTCTGCAGAGTTTCTCTCCAGCCCTAATGAATCTCACCTGCAGCCGCTGATCAAGATTCAGGCAGAGCTGAACATCATATGCCACCAGAGTTTGAAGTTCAATACAATGTCAAAGAAACGTCAGTGTCTAGACATCCTCCACTCTGTTGTTTCATCTGTCCCAGCAGCTGGAGGAGGAGGAGGCATCAGCGAGGAGGACGGGTCCAGAGGATGAAGCTCAAGGTCAGAGTCTCATTGCACATCCTTCTTCCAGCGTTTAGAAGAAACTACAAGTGGAAACTTTACAAAACTCTACAAGTGCCCTGTAATCAAAGAGATCACAACGGTACTTCTGTCGTTCTACATTTGTTGTTTTATTCATTGCTGGTGACATTACTCTTAGATTTTAAAATATTACTTTGATACATGTTGTTTTCATACATTTTATATAAGGTTACGTGTTTTTCTTGTTTTCTTTAATATGCTGTCACAAGCAACTTTTGTGTAATTTCCAAGATACGCTGGTGATTATTTGTATTTTGTGTATGATTTTATGTTATTGTGCTCAGGATTTCACAAACAGAAAACGTGATGTTTATAATTCTGTTTATATAATGCAGCTTCTTTGAACTACCTGATGTGCCACAAATAAACACTTTATGGCTAGTAGCCATGGAAACACAAGTATGTAGCAGTTGGCTGGGTTCACTGTTGAATTCAGTGATGTGAAGTAAATCTCACACTTGAGGATAATCCAGTGTGATTAAAGGAATAAAATATTTACATGGAGTGACTGAAGCTGTCAAAACAAAATGATTTCTCCTTGTATGACAGTCTTTTAGTTTCAAAGCACTGTGTTTGTTTTTAGAGAGCTTTTTGTTTCGTCTTTTAAAGTCCTGTCATTTCATTGCAGAATCTTTTTGGCTACATTTTATCTTGTTACTTTATAAACATTGTTTTTATGTATGTGTATGTCATTGTTTTTAGTGTGCAATTAAAATAATACAACAAATATAACGCATCAAATTTCTGAACCTTTTCTGCTAACTTTTTTAGATTAACGTTTTCAGTGACAGTGCAACAGTTTCAGATGGCTTTGAATTGTATATTGTGCGTTGTGTGATCTTGCACTGGTTTAGTTCCATATGAGCTGACGGTCTGTTTGCTGGAGACCAGTGCATGTAAATAACTGGGTGTTTTTGTAAAGATGACCTCATTCACTTCACTGCACCTGCTAAAGTAATGGACGATACATCTGATTGTTCTGTGACACCATTAGCATGTCACTGATCAAATTTAACATAAGCCTGATTATCAGACTACCAGCCTAATGATTATTTATCATTTTACATAAATAGATAATAAATAGATAATGGTGAAGAACGCATTGCATTAACCTAATTAATGATGTCACTGACATTTAGTAATATGTTATATGTAAACCCCGCTATATACATTAGGCTATATTATTTTAAGGTAAGGTTATATACTGTAGAATATATAATTAAGTATTTACTCTTCTTTAGTCTTTAAGTGACGTCAGGTCCCCAGAGCATGCGCAGAAGTTACTGCACCTTTCCGGCAGAGTGTAGAAAAATGGGCCAATCACAGTTGGCGATTTGACTTAGGAGTCTCCAAGCGCCCCCTGGCGGAAAACAGGTGCGTGTGTCGTAAAAGACCTGAAGGTGGGGCGAGTCGGGCGGTTTTGGGGAGGGGGGAGTTTCGCTTTGAATATGGAAAGACAGCAGCCGTCCGTGAGGCTCGTCTTGTGCACGTTTCAGGAGTTCATTTGTGTCGCTCAGCGTCTTTACACAAAGAAGACAATGTTTTAATGCAGCGTGACTGTCTGAGTGTAAGCGGAGAACGGACATGACCTGCTGCGGGATCCACACGCACAGACGCGCTGTATAAACCCGGTGATGACTGCCAGCAAACGGTAAAGTTTGATGTGCATCCTTGTGCATGCTCTGTTCAGTGAGTTTAGCCCTTATAGATATACGTTATGATCATATGTTGTATAAGGTCATGCATATGTAATGTTATATGTTTGTATATCTATAATGTACACCTGAAACAGTACTACAATATACATGTAACATCTTCAGTGTGTGACACATCCCCGATTGCAAGAACAGGGAGTGTCTGTTTTAATTTTGTAGGTGATTTCTGGAAGGGCTCATACAATTAATTTTAATCAAGCACATTGTCATAAAATATCATTAGAACTGTAGTACGTACATCTATGCGTAATTTTGCTTGCTCTGCTCAGTGGTTTTGAGCCCATATAGAATTATGTTTTGATCATATATTTAGATTTATATAATCATGCATGTGTATAACTGTTTTTGTCTAGAAATGTGTATTTGTTAAATGTTTAACTGTACACTGTATTCCTGCATGACATACACAATTATTACATTTGAGAACATATATAATGTATAGATCCGCTTTTTGTTAAATACTGAACAAGTATGAACAGTATGACCAGTATGAACAGTATGACCAGTATGAACAGTATGACCAGTATGAACAGTATGGAGTTCACGTGTCAGCTGCTGTGTGGGGTTTTGAGTTTGTTGGGATGGTCACTGTTTAACCTGACCGGGGCAGCTTGTGTTTGTGTTGTTAGGGGGATGGGCCTTTAACCTGACTCCAGTTAATTCAGATTTAACACAATCAGGACTGAGTGAGAACACTGTGTGGGAAGTACTGAATCTATACATATACGGTCTTCAAAGTCAAACACATCTCACAGGTTACATAGACGTAGACGTTAATTTCTGTAACATTACATGCAATAAATTTAATTAAACGGATATAAAAAATGTTGATTTTTACAATACATGAGTATATAATGTGTTGTATATTATAATGTAATTATAATATATATTATAATATATATATAAAGACTTTTTAAAAAGAGTATCGCATATTTTAATGCGATGTGTTTTTACATTACAGAGAATTTTGAGAAATAAATGAACATTCATGAAAATTGTCACAATCACAAAAGATGTTAGTGGACTTCATTTAATAATCTTTTATTTAATGTTGAATAGATTTTATTTTACTGTACAATGTCATAGTTGTTTTTTTATTGGGTGATATCATCTAGATTTGTTCTTCACATGTTTGTAAGATATCATGAACGATTGGTTTGGTTATTGGTTTAACTGGTTTGGTTTTAATAACAGTTTAAATTGCCTGCCTGCTACACCAACTGTGAGGTTTGCTTTACCAGACACAAAACTAATGAAGTTAACCAGTTGAGTTGAATCATTTTTTGAGATGAATCTGAAAGTGTGGTCCAACAGTGTATTGAGAAACTTCCTGCTTGTATTGTGTTTTATGTATGTTATATGTTGTTGCAGATATCCAGTTTCAGTTGTTGTAGCCTCGTCTCAGAGCTCCGTTTGAAGGGTTCGACACAGACCACCCTGACAGAAGACAGTCTGTCATTCATTCAGTGGTCTCGTATGAACGCTCCAGCATGCATGAAGACTCTTCGGGATTCTGATGCAAGCGTGTGCTGACCCGAGACACGGGTCCAGAGACCACCTGAAAGAGCCGGACAGAGATGGAAGCAGTCAATCGCACCTGTTTACCTTACACACTGTGAGTGTGGCAGATACCCAGCTAACAGGGAACGTTCTCAGAGCGTTAGCTAACATTCTAAAAAAAGTTCTCTCACAGTTAACAAAAACATTCTTGCAGTACCGTTAGTAGAACTTTTTTAAACGGTATTCTTAAGTTGCTAGTGTTTTAAAAACAATACAGAATTACAGAAGTTTGACTAAGCAGTAATGTTAACTGTTCCCAGAACATTCAAAATAAAGTTTTTGTTACCTAATGGAAACATTAGGGAAACATTGTCAATCTAAAAGTGTTAGCTGGGTGTCTGTGAGGAAAATAAGCAAGCCTGTGTCTTCATCTGCAACTCTTCAGTCTCGGCCCACTGGTTCATCTATGAGGATCATGCTGGATGTTCCTGCTGCCCCTCGGTGCTTCAGAAGCATGTGGCTGTCTGGTCTTCTGATGATGTTCATCTTCACCACCTGTCTGGGCATCCACATGGACTCCATGGGCAGTCACAGCATGTTCACCTGCGAGGCGATTGGCTTACGGATGTGTCAGGATCTGCCCTACAACACCACCTTCATGCCAAACCTTCTGAACCACTATGACCAGCAGACGGCTGCTCTGGCCATGGAGGTGAGCGAGCCTGTGTTTCTGTCTTACACTGCTGGGATGAGGTGGGCAAGAAGAACGGGGGTTGTCATGGAGCTTGTTGTCATGGCAGCTTGTGATTGCTACTTTGATGAGCTCAATAATTGAGGTGGCTGGTAGCTTTTTAAAGTTCTGATGATCATTTAGAAACACAAACGTGACGGGCAGAATTATATCTGCTGTTTTTGTATCAGTGAATTCTGCCGTGTTCTGTGTTTAGGGTGTTTCAGTGAACTGTCTCTGTTTTGGTTAAGCATTCTACTTTTAAAGAGGAAGCTCACTTACTAGTGTGCACCATTTGATGTGAGTGTGTTATTGAATCTTTGGATCTGTTGTTTCAGATGTCAAGATGTATGATGCTGATACTGTTAACATCATAATCTCAGGCTGTAGCTTTTGCTCTTGTATGGACGTGTCTAAATCATTTATTAATGAATTGGTGCATTTGGAGATGCGCATCATGTTTCAGTAGTTGAGTACAAATACATTTTGAGGGTTTCCATGGCAACCTTTCAGATTTGTTAATGAACAAAATGTTCAGTAATTCAAAACAGCTTGTTTTGATGGTCAGTACTGTCAGTGTGTGTCGTGTGTGAGTCAGTAGATGTTTGTTCAGAAGTTTAATAACCACTGGAGCTCTTTTCATGACTCATCTATATGAACTGTGGTGAGATCCGTCATGTTGCCTGCAGGTTTCATGTGTGTATCTGAATTCACTGTCCTCGTCTCAGCGGGGGCAGAAGACAATGTCTCCTACATGAAACACAAGATACAGATACTGCTAAATGGACATTAAAATAATTATAAATGGTGATTCGGATGATATATATATATATATATATAGTTTTAAGTATTTTTTAAACTTTTCCCAAACAGATAATCAGATAATATCAGATAAACAGATAATCCCACTTACAGTTATGAATTGAATTAATTTATGCATTGTAAAATTTGTTGTTCTATGAATGCGGCACACGCAATCTCGTGAAAGTCGTGTGAGGAGTGAAATGTCGCATTTATTGCGTGTGCTGAAGACACTAATGAAGCTGATGCTCGTATTATCTCCCACAATGCATGCAGTGATGTGAAGCATGGAGCGATGCGCTTCTGTGTTGCAGTCGATTAATTGCAGTGAGGAGAAGCATTTATCTGTGCAGTCAGGGCCCTGCGGTAGATCCTTCAGGTCACGAGACCGGCGAGGTGTTTGGCCTTCCATCTGTCAGTGGTGTTGAGTTTCCCCTGTGGATATGTATTACATCACCCTCAGATGCCCTGTTAGTGAAACCCAGTCTGAGGCTGTGAAAACTACCCTTCATCACCTCTGGATTTACACCTCTGTGATGTCGTGGGGTGTTTGTGTCCACCCTCAGCAAATATGGGCAATTAGTTTTCTAAAGCTGCACTTCTGTTGCATAAGTATGGTTGCAGAATTCTGTAATCTTAACCAGAATGTATGGAAATTATGACACACAGATGAAGACCAGTCATATGTCAAGGAAGCAAATTTGTTTATATTTATGTTTGTATATGATACGGCTTGTAAAAAGTACCCCAATTTATTCCCTTTAATTTCTGTAATTTTCCATCTTGGAATATTTCCAAAATTCCCCAGCTTTGCAACTCTATGCGTAAGACAGTAAAACCTGTTTTAACAAACTGTTGCTTTATTCTGGCATGTTTAAGCCTTTGGCCTGTTTCATTGGCTTGTGTTTAAAGTGAGTATTAACATGTTTTGTGCACAGAACACACTGGCACTCTTTGAACAGATTAATTTACCACATTAAAGATTCATTCAGATAAAAAATGATGATTCATATAATCAAATAATTCATTTCCTCCATCATTCAAAAGTGTGAAAAACGTTTCCTGGCTGTCATTCAGTTTTGTTGTACACTTCATTACACACTTCAGTTTTGTTGTACACTTCATTGTACACTTCAGTTTTGTTGTTGTAGGTGAAGTGTGTAATTTATAGTTATAGTTTATGAATTGACTGTCACTAGTCAGTGAATGTTGCATGAGGGTTTAATATTTGTTTCCTTGTACATCAGTTTAGTTTGTGATTTAGTTGTGACCGTGTGTGATTTTAAGGCTTTTAAACAAGCGTGCCTTTAATACCAAACCAGAAGCACTCGCCTGTTCCACCCTGTGCTGATAGTTTTCAACACGCTCTGTTTAGCATGTTTTGGACAGATGTAGCAAGTGTTTCTTGCATGCAGAGAATGTGCATAGCGTTTGCAATGTAAAAGCTGCTGTTTTTGTAAGCACTGTTTTTTTTATTGGAAGCATCTTGATAAAATGATGCATAAATAAATGCGGAAAGCGCCGCATTTGTAAGAGGGTGTGTGAAGTTTAAAGTAGTTCAGCTTTAAAACTCGCTTCTGTTTCACTTGAATGTGTCCAGTGTGAACAGAATGATTTCAGACTGAGATCATTTCTTAGTATTATTATATGAGACGTCCTGTCGTTTCTACACAGCTGCTCTGTTTTCAGAGGTGCTCTCAAATCTCCTATTTTCTCTCTCTTTCGCTCTCCCTAACTGGGTAGATGTGTCACCATGGTAACAAACCTTAATGGTACTTTTAAAAGGACAAGCATGAGTGTTCCCAGGAGGTGGTCTTTCCCCTTGACCCCTGACCTTGGAGGATGTCCCCGCTAAACATTTTAGGTAGTAAGAATGTTTTACTAATGTTTCTATTAAGTAGCAAAAACATTAAAAATGTTATTTTGAATGTTCTAGGAATGTTTAAAACGTCCAGTTTTTTCGACGTTGTGTTGAAGTTATTTGACTAGATAGATTTAGATTTGTAAATAGAATACTAGAAAACTAGGAACAGATTTGTTATAAGAATGTTCAGCTATTCAAACAGTTCTTATAATGTTACTGCAGGAACATTTTTGGTAACTTTGAGAGAACTTTAGGAGAATGTTAGACAACGTGTTGTAAGCTCTTCTCTACAGCAGAGCTGTAATAAACACAGAGGGAAGGCAGTACAGAGAAAGGTCTGATCTCGATTTTAAAGATGGGTGAATGACAGGAGACGAGTGTGGGAGTGAGAGTTCCTTTCTTCTGTCTGTCTTTCAGAGCTCAGATTAAGAGAATAACTCGGCTGTGTGAATCAGGGCCATTCTGTGACTGCAGAAAGACTTTATCTTTGTTGTTGTTCTGGGGGAGACAGGATGTGTTTTATTCTGTGTGTCCCCAGGTGTTCTAGTTGTTCGGAAATAATGCTGCTTTTAATGTTGTTAAATGACTGAGGAAGGGTTATGGGTAGATATTCAGAACCAATCAGAACCCTGCGTCACACACACATGGCCAGTAGAGGAAAAAGGGGGCCGGATTCTCACATTATTATGTTTAAATCCTTGGACTTTCTAAACCTGAGAGAACACAGCTCAGTTTTCCTGCAAACCGACTCTTTGCAGGGTTAGCAAACTGGATTTTCCACTAGCAGAATCCATGTTTGCCCGGGTTATGCCACCTGCTCCGTGAGGGGGCGGGCGTGTTTCCGTTATGGTTCGATTTAACCCTTAATCTGTGTCTAATAAACCTGTTCACTCCAGACACCTGCAGTCGTAGCTCCACCCCAAGCCACGAACAACAATGTCATGTGGTATTACAATGTTTGTAACATAATACCACAGTAGAACCACTGCAATTTCTGAACTACTGTTTATGTACTTATGATAGTTTATGGTGATCATTCAGTATCTGATGCCATTATTGTCCTGCATAACAAAATGGGTGCCTGTCTTTTTCCAGAAATATGTGCCTTCTTTTATGTTTATCCAGTTTCTGAAATGCAGTAAGTGGATAAACTTCCTCACATATTATTTTTCTCACCAGTAGCCCAAGGAGCTGTAAAAGCAGCAGCCATATTCTGAGAGCTCGCAGTCTTTCAAAAGTTAACCCCTATTCATCGATTCTTCAAATGAATCATGGGTCTGACAAAAGAAAAACAGGCCGAAACTTAATCCGTCCATTTCAGTGCTAGAGGAGTGGCGGTTGGCGACTATAAGAGACAAATGTGTTCTTTTGCATCCATGCCAGA
>JAZGTI010010094.1:0-18051 GCA_036877585.1 Botia kubotai
ATTTACTGTTTGTTTACATTTACGTTTATGCATCTGGCAGTTGCTTTTATCAGAAATCCCTCGCGGTGCATTCTGGCTGCATATTGTATTAGTACAGTACATGCCTTCCAAGAGATCAAACCCATGTCCATGAAAACATGATCATTTGTTACCGTGTTTTTTAAAACGGTGTGCTGTACTGCATCTTTTTATAAAACATAAAGGAATTACTCAAGTAAGAGGAGTCGAATCAAGACAAATCGTTTGAAACAGCATTTCGTTACCGTGAGGATGCTCCTGCGCACACGTTTTAAATTTAACAGATTTGTGTCTCTCAAAGTCGCTCTCCGACTCTTAAGAGGCTCAATTAATTCAGATTTAATCGACTTAATCAGGACTCAAATTAACGTTCCTCGCGAAGAACTGTAACACCCCCTGGGGTGTCTAGGAAAGAGCCATTAAATTTTATTAACAGTTCGTAGTAATGGCTCATGAATGCCGGTTGTGGAGTATCATGTGTGTCTTAGGAAGTGAAGTGTCTGGCCTCCGCCCGCAAGATGGGTGAGGAAAAGCAACTGGATGATGTCATCAGTGTGTCATGTTCTCCTCGCTGCAGGAGTACCAGGCGTGTAACCTGGAGTCGTGCCCGGAGGTGCGGCGGAACACCCCGTGGACGCCCTGGGTGCCGGTGAATATAACGCAGGGAGGTGCGCGGCAGGAGCAGAGGGTGCGTTACATCTGCAGGGCGCAGCTGGCTGATCCCCATGAGCTGCAGCTGGGCAAACGCAAGGTGGAGACGCGCTACTGCCCCAACGACGGCACGGTCACCTGTGAAACAGACTGTGAGTGTAGACACGCCGGTCACGCCGAAATATCATTGATTACGTTATAATGTAAATTTACAAGAACGTACGTGATACGTATTTAAAATGTTACAAAAACTGTTTTGAAAATAAGCAAATTCTAATAACATTTTTGTTTAATTGTATAAAATAAAGGGAAAAAAATGATAAAGTTCACTCACCCGAAACATACATCGAATTACATTTGTCAAATAGTTTATGCTAGTCGGCAAACGGGTGCTTAGCTAGTCAGTTACTCATTCATTAGTAGAGGCAATGTTCTCCTAAACGAGACGCGGGAAGAGTGAGGAAAGGGGGCATATGGAAACATTATTGTAAGTAGCGAATCTTTATGCAGAGTCTCTGGAGACGGACTTTCTACAAAAGCCATTCAAACAGCACTGCGGCTGAGTGCTGATACTTCAGGTGCCGTTAGAGCCGTTCACAGACCTGACTTCAGCAGAATATAAAGTGATGTGTGAGTGTTGACCGTGGCTTTCATTTCCTGGCCTGAAACGCACAGTGTTCATTAGTCAGTGTCTTCTGACAGACGCTCCTTCTAAAAGCATCTCAGAATGTGTGTGTGTGTGTGTGTGTTTGCGCATGTGCGTGTTTGTGTGTGCGTGGGTTTCCTTAACCATATATTGGGGATAAATGTGTACCCAAATGCAAAACCCGACAAATCTGACCAACCTCTTTCCGGGGATGTCCTCATTTGTAAAATCGCTGTAAAAATACGGTAAACAACGTTTGTGTAAAATTGTAAAACCGCTGAAAGTTTTCTGTGACGGTTAGAGTGTGAGTTAGGTTATAGAATTTATAACTAGCTGTGTATAAAAACAATAGAAGTCTATGTACCAAACTAGATAGATGAGCAATTGTGCGTGTGTGTATGAATGTATTTTCGGTTTTAGCTGAAACGGCTGACCTGGTGTCAGTTTAGGGTCACAATTCAGGATTTTACTTGTGTCAGCAGTCACACTGATTAAGCGTAACTTCCTGTCTGAGCTCTGAGGAGGTCAGTCGTTTGATGGTGCAGACAGAATGCATTAGGAGCAACAGAGTGTCACAATTCACCTTGTGCAGGTTGCAGACCAGAATGTTCTGTCAGAGAAGCTGTAAAACACAACAAGACGTGGTCTCTTAACTAACCTTGAATTATCAGGAAAAGGCCACTCTTTGAAACGACACACTAATAAATTAAAGGCTAACGGTGTCACTGGGCAGCAGAAATAGCACAAAAATTATGATATGAGAGATTATGGATGTCACCCTGGATGTCAGTTTTGTGAATATGTTAGGACCAGTGCACAATTTATTTTTTGACCTGCAGCGCCAAAGGCGAAACGTAAGACACGCGTACTGTGTGCTAGACGGGATGGACAGCGGAAAAGCAAAATATATGTTTATAGTGGCCTTATACATTGATTTATAGATTTAGATTTGGACTGGTGATACTTTCATCAGTTATCTGCTTTTAATCACAAAATGGTATTTCAATGGGTTACAGGTTCTGCAGAGTAAAAAGGTTAAAGTTCATTGACGTCTTTATCAGTGTAAACTCAAGTAACATATTTGTGTCATCTGCAGGATCATAGCAGTAGCCAGACATTAGAAAACTTGTGTGTATAATGACCAATCACGGTCCTTTATATGGTTTATCTGTCTGTTCATGTGGCAGTAATAGACCGTTGGGTAATCAGCTCAAATAATTGCATTTGCTTTTTTCTGTAATTAATTTCAGTCTAATTCAAATGTATTTCTATAGCGCTTTTAACAGTTTTGCATTGTTGCAAAGCAGCTTTACAGTAAATACATATTAATACAGACAGTCACACCATAAGGAAAAACAGAAATATTTACAATATTTGGTATTATTGCAGTTTTTTAGGATTTACGTCAGCGATACCTTGAAAATAATTGTTAGTAGGTTTGTAACCTGACTGTTATGTTCACAGTGCTATTAAGCAAGCGGGAAAGTTTGTGTACTAGTACAAGATGTACTACAGTGTGTGCTAGTAAAAATGTGTACAGGATGTGTACTAGTACAGATAATTAACCGTAAATGTGAATGTGCATTTTACGCACTGTATGTTTTTACAGCTCTAATCGAGGAGCTTCTCCGAGCACCTGGAGTACGACTGACGGGATCCGGCTGGTCGTCATGGGAGACGTGGTCAGCATGCACTCAGGAGTGTGCCAAAGGCTACCGAACCCGAAAGCGCACCTGCACCACCACAGAGGGCAAAAGCGCCCCCACTTCCTGCCGGGGCTCTCCAGTGGAATATCAGGACTGCAACCCACAGCCCTGTCCAGGTAACACACACACAAACACCCAATCTCATAAACGAACACATGCACTCAATATACGCCTGAATAAACTGGCACACGCCCACATATGGTCATAATCAAGCTGCTCATCGTGATAGGAAAGCCACAGCTTCCATTAGAGTGTGTGAAGTGTATTACTGATTTCATTAGCTAATGGAAAGCTGAGAAGCCCCGCGGGGACCTGCTGTGTTCAAATCAAGAGGTTTCACCATAATTCCAAACAAATGTGATCTCAAGGTTGAATTGGATACACTTTCCCGAAATTACAAGATCTCTTAAATGGTATTTTTAGTTAGTGCCAGGTGTCTGTTGAATTGCAGTTGATCTACATTAAAGGTAGAGTGTAATGCAGAGGCACTAAATAGACATTTTTTGTTTACCTATCAAAGAAACATTCAAAGAAAATATTGCTTGCCGGTAAAAGTAAAAGGGTGAAGCTGCAATCCGTAACTTTCACCTCTCTATCGCCCCCTCAGTTTGAAACATGAAATTGCAGGTTACTGAAGTTTTCATTACGTATGTTGACATCAAATGAAGCCAAACTGCGATATCCTGGGAAATCAGACCCAACAGCTCAGATTATAAATAATCGCTCAATAATTGATTTTCGTTCATTTCTAACCCAAAAAGTTATTGATTGTAGTTACACTTGTTTGTTTGGTATTTAGGGTTAAGATTTTGTTCAAATCCCGAAACACTTTTTTATGCAGTAGTCATAGTAATGCATCGCCTTAGTTCAAACAAACACTTAGTTCCGCCCCAAACTCTCGTCATTGGTTAAGGCCCAATTTCATTAAAAAATCTCAAACAAATGTTTTTAAAGGACCGCGTTTTAGAAGTGTGCTCTTTGGCTATACGAAAACTATGTATGGTTTACATACGCTTGTCTCTGCACATCTGAAAAAGTGTAACATTAAAATGTTAGATTGACAAAATGACACGCTACACCTTTAAGAGACATACACCCATCTGTGACCCATCATCCCGGAGGTTCTCAACATAAAGTTGACATGTTTCTGTAGACATATTGACAGCCACTTGCCAATGCATTGTTCCAATTAAAGCTCTTTGTGAGTGTAACAAATTGCCTTCACCAAAAGCAATCGCTTCGCCGTTTTTCCACTCAGGCAAAAAAAGAAAATGAGATTGAAATAGTGGTGCAGAAGGGGAAAGGGTAGGGGACATAGATTAAAACATAGCTTTTATATCAGCTACATATCTGCAACCGTTTAATCATCATTTTGACCCCAGACTTGCACTTCAGCCCGCCACCCGACTTCTTGCCAGACTGGCTGTGATTGTGATTGGTCTGCCTTCACACTTCAGTCGTGCCCCGGCACACACATGCTAATCCACTGAAGTCAAACGCTGCTGTTCAAGGCAGGGAAAAGGAGCCACTGCTAACCCTCTCCTCCATCAGTCTGATGAGGCATCGAGTGTTACTGCAGGAAGAACATTCCACCAGAATAAAGCCGCTTTTACTGGTCAATTTACTCTGCTGGAAAATCCGGCTTGAACAGGAAGCTTTGTTTCTGAATGTTGTCCTAGAACATTCAAAGGAACATTGTAACATTTTTGTTACTTAATGAAAAAACTTAGAGAAACGTTCTTACAACCTAAAATTGTTAGGTGAGATTTTCCAGCAGGATAAACACCCAGTGGTTGCTGTAATGACATGACTCAGGTGTCAGGAAAAGAAGCTATGTGGGTCAAATTAAGGTGTTTAAAACTCCCAGCGACATTTCTTCTTGTCCTGAACAGGAAATGTCCGGATCATCATTACATCCCATAACAGATGTCCGCTTGCCTCGTCTGCTTTTTGGGAATTTCCGCTCATGTCCTCGTTTTGAACAGTTTTGTGCGTTTGCCTGTTTGATGGCCGCTGTTTTGTGTTTGTATTTGTTCATTGTGTTTGCATCCCCTCCGTCTTTTGTGTTTGGGCTGCATTTCTGTCCGCTTATCTGATGCTTGGATGATTGTGTCCCCCTGCTTGCCTGATTGTTTTGTGTTTGTCTTTGTATGTCGTATTTGTTCGTGCGTGTTTGGTTTGTGCAGTTAACGGCGCCTGGTCGTGCTGGTCGTCATGGTCGCAGTGTTCTGTGCCCTGTGGAGGCGGGCACTACCAACGCACGCGCACATGCACAAGCCCCGCCCCTGCTAATGGAGGGGACATCTGCATCGGTCTGCATACAGAAGAAGCCCTTTGCAACACGTTCACCTGCGATGGTAAGATCAGCTCAAATCCAGGACCGGAAATGATAATATTTTTAAGTGTTATATCACTCATGGTCCAAAAGGAACTCCCAATGCTGTCCGAACAGAGCTCCACCTCTGTCTGTATGCACAGGATACAGTTTGTTCTCACTGTGTCACTTGTGATCACCATCAAACACCCATCATTACCACCAAACATTAACCACAAATGTTTTGAACACTGTTCCGGCCAGAGTATGTACAGCAAGTGGAGTGTTTTTTTAATTACTAAAGATGAAGTAAAATCATGTTGGTGTCATTTTCATACAATTTCCATCAGCATGATGATATGATTATTCAGAATTTCCATTACTCATCTGTAATTTGAGAAATGTTATATTGTTCTGCACGTTTAAAAGAATAAGTCATTTTCTCAACATGTATTTTTGATATCCACCACTGGTCTTCGATCGTCCGACACACACACCCACCGTTTATCATACATTTTCACACACCTTTTGTGTATTTAAACATCTTTTCAATAATATTTTACAATCTCCACCTGTCTTTTATTTAAAACTGTACCGTCTGTTAGAGACCATTTCCATGTTATGCTCGTAATGGAGCAGTATTGTGAGAGAACACAAACACTCTGACTTTCAATAAAACTTCCCGCTGCAGGCGACGATTTTCAATCCTGCTTCCACTCCGCACTGCTTACGTACTCTGGTTGAGACATCATTTATTTTAGCATGACTGATCATCGCTGCTTTTAAAGCCTGTCAGTCACTCTGTCTTTACTCCTGAACATATTGCTCAAAGAGCGTTCAGGGTCCTCCAGGCTACAGATGGTGTGGTATGCATATGGGAGTGAGCTGTGTGGAAACAGACTTTGGCACCCTGAAGCTTTGTCGTCACATTCTGTTGTTTGTAGTACACAACCATTGTCTCTCCCTTTAAGAAGACTAAACCTAAATATTTGTCAATATTGACACATTTGAATCGTGTATATGAAAAAAAACTGCACCTTTAACAAATACTGCGCTATTCCCATTTGACTCTATGACTGATTGTTTTTCACTGAGATCTTTATTGAATGCTTCTGTATCTGCATCTGTTCCTTTGTTTAGGAGTCGTCAAAAAAAATGAAGTCATGCTAAGTTTCCCCTGTAATATTTTTTCACTCTTTACATAAAACAACTGTATTAAAAGCTTCCTGGCTAGAAATCTTTTAATGCATTATTGAAGGGGTTCTGATGTAAAGTCTGTTCCAACAGGCTGTCTAATCCCAACATGATCCCAGCTAACAATTTTAGGTTATAGGAATGTTTCCCCAATGTTCCCATTAAGAAACAAAAACAATTAAAATGTTATTTTGAAAGTCCAGGGAACGTTTAAAACAGCAACTTTTTATACGCTATATCAACGTTGTTCCACGAACAACTAAAGAAAAACATTTTGATATATGATATAAAACATTACAAAGTTCTGAAAATGTTCCCTGTTAGCTAGAATGTTGCATTCTAAGATACCATTTTTTGGACAGAATCTAAAGTCCCAGAATGCATTGTGACAAGAGGTTTTTTGCTGCTGTCTACATAGCAGTTCAGTAAAAACTGGGGTTCAGTATCAATTAGGATGTCTCCCTAAAAGGCAGAAGCCTGCGTAGGGAGTAAGACATCTTATTATGTTTTGGAACAGAGATATAATCTTCAAGATCCTTGCAACTTGCCCACAAACCCTCATCAAATGACCTTGTCAGGCAGTGCTCGCTGGTGATTAATAATTGAAGATGGTGGAGGGCAGATACAAAGCAGAAAGCATATTAAAGGTGAAGTGTATCATTTCTGCACCACTAGCCGAACCAAATGAAATTTTAGGAGATAAAGCTACTGGCTGAGGCAAAGTTAACATAGCCTAGATGTAGAGCCACCCCAGCTAACAAGGAATGTTCTCAGAATGTTGGCCAACTTTCTCTAAACGTTCTCTCAAAGTTATCATAAACATTCTTGCAGTTACATTAGTAGAATGCTTTTTCAACGTTATATATCATACATATTAAACATTTTATTCTTCAATTGTTAGTGGAATATTTTAAAAATGTTATAGAATTAAAAAATGATGAATTTGATTAACGTTCCTATAACTAAGCAGTAACTTCAATACATTGTCTAAAAATGTTTAATGAACATTTGAATGTTATAGATTAATTTTCTGTTACTTACTGGAAACGTTATGGAAATGTTCTTACAACCTAATATCATTAGCTGGGACAGTGTTTACAGTAGTCTGTTGATTAAACCAAAAATATTTTAACATAAAAATAATTTTAACATTAAAAAAACAAACTGCACCTTTAAGTGAGTCTTAATTCATCAGTACCACAGCTCTCCTCCTAACACGTTTGCCTCAGTAAAAGTAAATGAGGACAGATTTAGCCTTCAGCTGGGCTGATTTATTTCACTGGTGCGCCAATAGAGAGATGACAGGAATATGCACTGGAACTAGTTACAGCTGATATTAAAATCTTTTTGATCCGTGATTCAAACATTCAGTCCCTCGTCCACCTCCATCATGAATGACAAATTCTTGTTTGGCTCTGAGAGAATTATAAAACTGCGAATGGTCTTGACAAACATCTTAAAAGCCGAAACATAAAAGGAATGTGTATATTTGTAGACTGGGTTTTTCGAGCAAACAAAATACATTTTGAATCAAAGTTTCCTCGAAGTAACATTTCTTGGTGCTCTTGCTCTGAATGTGCCGCCTCAGTGAAGCTGTGATTATTATTACATCCTGTGTGACTGTGGCAGTGTGTGTTTCATGTGTGTGGGTGGCCCATCCAGTCACTCTGGTCAGATCTAAACTGAGAGGAGGGTCCTGCTTGAAATCCTGCTTGAACGATCTGGTCATTTATTGTCAGTGTTGCTGACCGTTTTTGTGTGCAGGTGGGTGGTTGGCCTGGTCGGAGTGGTCCGAATGCGACAACTCGGGACTGCAGCTGCGCAGTCGAGTGTGCGGGGCTCAATCCACGCCGTGCGTGGGAAACAGCACCCAGAACAGAGACTGCAATGAGATCCCAGGTAAGAGAGAGCTATGTAGGGGAGGCGGGGCTAGAAATTGTCACACACTAACCACACTAGTATATATTCAGAGAAGAGACAAATATAAAGAAGGTAGATTTTAAATAAGTTGTATTTGAGAAATTCTGTATATAAGAGAAACTTTTGTCACGTTTTCACTGTTCAAAAACATTACACATTTTATTAATAGCAATATTTAAGCATAGCAATGGCATAATTCTCTTTTACATTTTTAGATTCATAAATATTCACATGTTTAATTTAAAATGTTGACTACATACATTGTAAATTCTGATTACATGTATAACATGCACAAATACACACACAAACACACATATTCACACCCTGTCTGAGTATCCCATTATGAAGCAAAGCTTTTCCCAATTGCCATGGTACTCTCATTAAATAAACATGCACCTTTAAACCCTGTCAGATCCGCTGTTGTTTTTAATAGATTAGATTTAATATGTTTACTTGTGCTTGTGCAATACTCATAGTGGAAGTGTTCAAAGTGAAGAAGTAAACACTTCCAGCCTGTGAGAACATGACTTATCAGAGCGGAATACCAAGTGAATCGGGCGATCTAATTAATATTAATGCTATGACACAAGCCGACCTCGCACGCAATTCCTCTCCAGTTTTGGGAAACAGGTTCCACAATCTGAGGTGTCTTAGATGGTGAGGAGATCAAGGAGAAAATCTCCATCACAACATTCGCCTCCTTCCTCATTCATCTCTGCTTTTCGCAGAGATTTGATACAGAGCTTTAAAAGCAGGAATAAGGGTGATGGATCACCTTAGAATACATTTTGGCGATGAGAAATCCCGTTCCTTCATTACTTTATGCAAAATGGCTGATCAAAAAGTGTTTAAAGCAAGTTTAGAGACGCGTTTTGCCAAACAGCTTTCAATTGTTTTATTGAGCATAGATACGAGGGTTGATTCATAAGACGTTAAATCTGGAGTACTTGGCGTTTTGGAGTTCTTCACGGTAGCGAGGCGGTAATAATTTCATCTCTTTCATGCGACTCGACTTGACAGTCTTTGATGTGATTTCCTGTACTTTATCACTGCAGCCCTGCAGGTGCCCGAGGTATAAAACAGGAGACTCTCTCCTGGCTGCTCTGATCTATGGCTCTTTGAATCGCCCAAGTTCCAGGAAGGCTGCCTTTGAAAAGAGAGAGAGCAGAGTGGAATAAGATGGAATGAGATTGATTGTTTTGGCCGTTAATCAACAAAATAGAGCCAAGGCGGCGCGTGAGGGGCTGTTTGCACTGGACGCGTCATTCTGCAATATTGTCAAATTATTGGTCTGAGTAAGCATGCTTTAAACACGGTGGTCCTCAACTGGTGGCAGGGAAAAACAATGCTAATAATACAAGCAGCTCATCGTAGTGCAGAACAGCAAAATACATGGCTTGAAATGAAAGGCTTATCTTTTAAAGGGAGAAGAAAACTCCGCTTGGATCTTTTTGTAGTTGATATCAACGGCACAATTTCACGAGAAGCTACTGTAGCCAAATTAGGCAGATGGCAGCATTTCAACAGTTTGTTGTTGTCATGACTTCAATGAAACTAATAAAAGTGTCAAGAGTTAATCATACTGAGTTCACACCCAGTTAATCATGCATTTATACAGTTTTAATCTTCCTGTTTAGCCATTGTCATGTTAAAAATGTTGCATATTGTTGAACCATGGCAATACTTTTTTTTAAAAAAGACCTGTTAAAAACAGTGTCAGATGGACGTCTTAGATCATAGCTGTTTTTTGACACAAGATCAAATCCAGCTAACATGGAACATTCTTAGAACATTGGCTTACATTCTCTAAAAGTTTCCTCAAAGTTATCAAAAACATTCTTGCAATAATGTTAGTAGAACTTTTTTAATGTTAAATATCCTATATATCAAAAATGGTATTCGTATGTTGTTAGTGGAACGGTTGGAGAACATTACAGAAATAAAAAACGAAATAAATTATTTATTTAAAATAATTTTAAATAAAGTTCCTAAAACCAAGCAATGATTTTAATACAGTGTCTTTAAAACTGAACATCTTGAACTTTCAAAATAACGTTTATAACATTTTGGTTACTTGGAAACATTAGGGAAACATTCGTACAACCCAACATTGTTAGCTGGGAATGCATCACGTGTTAACACTCATTAACGATACATCTCCTCTTCTATTCACAGCCATTCTGCCAGCTTCCAGCTATGAGAAGGACCAGCCGTGTGGTGGTAAGTGTTTCTGCAGCTGCCTTCCCTTCTTATGAAACCCTCTTGTGTTTGTAGCATGTTGACGGCAGATGCATGTCAATGTCCGCATGCGCTCTCGTGATTGCATGCAGACATGCGGCGATGTGCTGCTTGTGTGTCATGTTTCACGTCAGCTCCTTTCATCTCAAACTCGAGGGGGCACGGCGGAGTATTTTAGGGTTGCAGATCTAGGCACTGGCTGACCCCAGAGATGGTACCGCTGTGCCAGTTTGGTGTTCCTCCAGGTGGCAGCCCAAGCCAGCTATGGGCCACACACATTACCCATCATGCTTCAGCTGTGGCGCTCTCCTGAGTGATCGCTGTCCAATTAGAGCAGTTCGGGCCGGGAGTGCGCCGTCCGCTCTGCTCAATCACAATTCACACTCATTACGGGTCAGGCCGGCAGGAAGCCTGGTCCATCACAGCGGCCAGCTAATCACAGCGCTGTCCCCCGACACAGCATCATTGGGCCAGACGCTCTCCAGCACCTGCCTTCTGCTGGATGATGGTTACAGATATGTAGAGCTAATGATGAAGGATGCGCTGGTGCCATCGTTTTGATTCCACTGACAAGGATGACTATATTTCTCATTATTCAAACAAAAAGCACAGGCAGTGGAAGGGAGTGACAACATATTACAGTTATTTACAGACTAACAGCTACTGTAATATTGGCTTCTCTGGGTTTTTCCAGGGTTTACTCTGCTTCACCTGATAGCTACCGGCGTGTCGTGCTTCCTGGGCGCCGGTCTGCTGTCCTTCCTAGTGTACGTGTACTGCCAGAGGTTCCACAAGCCCTCGCAGGAGTCTGCGGTCATCCACCCGACCACTCCAAACCACCTCAACTACAAGGGCAACACCACACCAAAGAACGAGAAATACACGCCCATGGAGTTCAAGGTCAATGCTGCAACCTGGTTTGTCACATTCACTGTAGTTTCCCAACAGTTCCCAAAATCTCATTTTTATGTCTCATCGTTTCTCATTGGTCAGCCATGTTATTGATTATGATTATTTATACTTAAGTACATTATTTGTAAGATGACTCACAATACCCAGATGATCCTGTGAGATTAGTTTCAGGTGGTTGTTACCTTGGAATGTCGCGAATGGCCAATCAGAATGAAGTATTCCAGAGTGTCGTGTAATAAGCATATTTGACAATATTAAACAACGCTTTCATTAACAATTTTTCATTTAGCAGATGCTTGTGTAAGTGGCAAAACAGTACCAAGAAATTTGTCATAAGCTTCCCCACACGTCGTACGCAACAGACGAGCTAGCAAAAAGTTGTGTGCGTTGTTCTAGCGAGTGGTAACTAAAGTCTGTTGTTAAGGACTCTCGTTTGTATTGTCCAGAATGAGCAGCACCAGATAACAGATAGTTTGGAGATCACCGCTGGTCTCGTTCTCCCCGCGGCTGCTTGTTTAGCCGCGGCTCTGGCTGCACGCGGCTCCTGGCACACACTCCGTCTTTATTAATGGGCTCCATTAGGCTGTTTAAGCAGCAGCCGCTTGGTGGACTCCCACAGCTGGTTGTGACTGATCGTCAAGCTCATCCAATTAGTTTGGCTCGGCTCTCTCTTTTCCTCCACCTCGTGTCCTTGCTGTGACACCTGCGCGAGCCTTTTGCCACATTTTTCTATCGATCTCATTCGTGCCCAGTGCTCAGTCTGAACCCATTAAGAGACTCAGGACTCAGGCAATAATGTGGATCTGCTCAAAAAAAGCGCCTTTGCTAAAGGCTGTCGCACTGTCGTCTCTGTCTGTGGTTATTATCATGAACTTAAACTGTAAAAGAAATAAGAATATAAGAAATAAAAATAAAAACGTTGGCAAAGAAATTTTTCATAATAAAAAAATGTTACTGCAGGAACGTTTTTGATAACTTTAGGAGGGCTTTGAGAGAACTTTAGCCAACATTCTCAGAACGTTACCTGTTAGCTGGATACTGTTAATAATACCACAGTGAGAAAGAGGCAATTTGCTGTCTTAATAGCACACAAACATTTCCCTTCATCTGTCACTCAGTGGAACTTGTAAAGAAAAGCAGTTTTATCTGGCTCGCTCAGACTGAAAATGGGTATCTCGTGGTGCGCTATTGTTCAGCAGGTATTGAAAAATATAATTGTTGCTCAGCAAATCTCGGGTAGCGTGAGTCACTCAAATCAATCTTGTATATTTCACTCCCCTAGTCACAGAGCTGCGTCTTTCTTAAGATAGACTGATGTTATTTCTCCAGCGCTTTTGTTTTTGTACACACGCCATGTTCATCCGTGACCCACAAGTCCACCACTGTTGAATTATGCAGGTGAAGTGCTGGGGCTTTTTGCTGTGGCGTGTGAGATATTTAACAGTCTGTGTACAGTTTGTAATCTTCCACCACTAACGGCAGCAAACAAAATTGCAAAAATAACTCAATTTTTACCTTTTCTGATGAAATTCACTGTCATGGTGCTACAGCTGTGTGGGAGATTGCCATTGTGTTGCTATGTGGTTGCTAATTGGTCCTGAGTGGTTTGTAGCCTGTTCATTTGTGGTTGCTAGGGTGTGCTGAGTGGTTGCTATGTGATCGCTTACTGGCCTAAATCAATATACTCTAATTGCTGGGGATTTTTTTGACCTTTATAGGTCTAATCACTTAGAAATTTAAAAGCAAACGTCTTTTTAATTAGAGTTTTCACTCAAACAGGCTGCAAGTCTTTTGCTAGTCAAGTTACACACTTTACCATCAAGGAACTAGTTATACTGAGTTTAAACAAGGGATCCTGCAGCGTTTCCTGATGTTATGATATTTTGTTTGCTGCCTTTAGCATTCTCGTCTTTTAGTTCTCAAGGTCATGAGAGGTTTTCTAGGCAGTGGGCAAGGAGATCGGTTGTCTGCTTCATCTCAAAGATTCATGACTAGTTCTCCCCCTTCGGCTCATCGTAACACCCCTTTATTTATTTTTTATCTACAGACTCTAAACAAGAACAATTTGCTGCCAGATGAAAGGACCAACTACTTCCCTTCACCGCTTCAGCAGACGAACGTGTATACCACCACATACTACCCCACAGCCCTGGGCAAATACGATTACCGCCCAGACTCTTCCCCCTCTCCCTGCAGAACCTATAACCACAGCTGAGGCTCACGTCCCATCGTAGCTTTACCACCATGGTGACAAAACTGCTCGACACGTCTCCTTAACCCCCTCTTTCCCCACCCCCATGCTCTGCACCTCATGAAGAGGAGGACAGGTGCTTTTATCCAACATTCCAGCTGATTTTTCCCTCATGCTCTCCCCCGAGGACAGAACCAGGTCACCTAAGTCATGCCTTACGGTGGCTGAGGGGGAAAATGACCGTTTTTTCGAATGGCACTTTTAAACGGATGAACGAGATTGTGTAGCTACACTGACTGTGATGAACGGATGTCTTGATTGATCTTTGCAGAACTCCAGTTACCGGAAGGGGAGCAGATGAAATCGCGCCAGCCCTCGTCTCAGCTTCCTAACTGGCTACACAAACCACTCCAACAAGATTCATTACAGGGATGTGGTCTGGCCCACTGCGGCCGCCTTTCTTCGCGAGTACAAAAGAAGAATACACAGAGACCACACAAAAGAGAGAAATCAATGCCGCTTTGGTTAGAACTGCAGAATTGCGTTACCTTGGGTTGTACGTCTCTAAACCCTCTGAGAAACAGATGCAAGTGGACGGGTTACTGCAGAATCAAAGTCTCTTCTGGGTGGATTGTTTGGATAAGAGTTTGCAACCCTGCTGAAAGAGGACCAGTTGAAATAAGCAGCAGTGGGAGATGCTACTGGTGTCCACATGCGTTAAACTGTTCTGAACGGACGTAATTCAGATCAGAAATGCTGATTTTCCGCACGTAACAGAAGCATAAGTCAAAAAGAATGCTGTCGATCGGAAGAGTTGAAAATAGCTGTTTTTGTAGCTGCAAGTGCGAGTGCATGGATAATTGAGGAATATTGCACCAACATGGGAAACGCTTAGATCTAAAGCAAACATGTTCTGCTCTGTTACTGTATGTCTTGGTAGTCATATTAAATATGGCTGGGTTCAAACCGAGGCGGACTTTATTTTATTATGAAAAAATGTAGGAAATACTGATAGCTTGGCACTTGTTTTCTACGGTTATTTCAAAGAGGGAATTATTCGGCAGTTGAGAAAAGCTGTAGGTTAGACACACGATAGAGTTTATTTAAGATACGAGATCAAATGATGAGCTATACTGAATATGAACACTTTTCTCACTTTTCATATATTATTTTCCACCATTTTCAGACATTTCCAGTATTCTTAACCATTATCAGAGATATGAGGAAAGTCATATACTATTATATGAAGCATCATGTTCACACAATTGCCCGAAGAGTCAAAATCACAAAGAACAGATTAACGAATCCCTGTTTTTATCACGTTTAACAATATCGTCAGTCTGAGAACACATGGGTGGTTTGGGTGTAGCACCATGTGTTTGACTCGGAGAGATCACATTCCAGATGCAAATATTCCGTGATCAGTTATCAATAAAAGGGATTCAGTATTCCAGATGTAGTATTTATGGTATGCTTGATTTCTAAAGGGCATTGAAAAACTAAACTAAGCTTTTTATCGTCATGCTTGTTTCATGAATGCTAAGTCAGCCATGCTTTCGGCTAAGCATGAGTACATGGGTTGTACATACAGTGATGCCCCACTGCGACAAAGTAACGACACGCAAACGTTAGTTTAATGTACATGTATATTGTAAAGCTAACACTGTTTTTTAAAAGCCTTATAGTTGTAAAATAATACGTGCAGCAGCTGTGTAAATATACCAACCGTAGGGATTGTGTGGGGATGGAGCTTGTCAGTACATCTGGTGAGATGTTCCAGAGAGAAAGTCTTGTAGGCCAACCTGTATTGTTAACATCTGAGATTGTTTGTTAGAAACCCCATGAAACTGTTAGTAAAGAAAAATAATTGACGTGTGCGTAATTCATATTGGTTGTAAAAAAAAACTGCTGACAGTTTAGATGACACTTGGTTCACAAGTTAAAATCTAACTTGAATTAAGGTAACTTTCAGAATTTAAAATAGTTTGTTGTTTGTTTTGTTTTGTTTTGTTTTAATTGTTAGATCCAAGTGCCTGTTCCGATTATTGAAAGTTTCTTTTCTGTATTTCTAAATACATCAAAATAGTCCCAAGCAAATAATGATTGGCTCCAGGCTTTCTGAAATGTCCCTTCTGTATACAGAGAGTTACCTCGCAGCCTTTACATTGACTTGCTACAGAGAAGTTGAAATCTGAGGCCACTGTTTACTCATTTCTCATTCATTTGCTTATATTAAAGCTGCAATCCGTAACTTTTGCCTCTCTACCGCCATCTCTGTTTGAAACATAAAACTGCAGGTTACTTTAAGTACTCATTATGTATGCTGGTCAAAAGAAGCCAAACTGGTATTTCCTGGAAAATTGGTCCAGACAGCTCAAATTATGAATCATTATTATAAACGTACTAGGTATAATCTTAATTTAAGTGTTATCAAGTATTATAAACTTAAGGTAACAGGATTGTTATTAACGCTGATATATGGTATATATATAGCTTCTGAATAACAGATGTTTGTTCATTTTGAACCCAAAAAGGTTCCGGATTGCAGCTCTAAATGTTTCACTCCTACAAATTCTAAAAAATTTCTGTATTTTACACCCTACCTTCTGTGTTTTTTAAGGTTTCCAGTTTAACATTTTCAGGGTAGCTGAATGTACCCCACTGCACACAAATATGGACAAGGCCCGAAGCTCATATTTAAAAGTTAAACTAAATCCTACATTTGGTCCCGTGTGCCTGCCCAGATGAAAAGTGTTAAAGTGTGGCTGCTTTATGTAAGTTCAGTTTTGAAGGGAATATCTCTGCTGTTGCATAAAAACAGACAAAAACATCCAGAGGACGCAACGAGGCGCTCCATCCCCCGAGGCTTGGTGCCCTTCTATGCAACTGACCTGGTGGTTAGATATGCGATGTAGACTGTAATCACTGCCTTTTAGACACTGTGAATTTTTGGTACTCTATATTTTTGTATATTGTACATTGTAAAAGATAATAAACCTTGATGCCAACCCAACGTAACTTGAACCGATTCGTCCTTTCCCGATGACATCACACTACCTCAGTCTAGGTCACCCAGCTGTCTCGTGCAGAATGAAAGGTAAGCGTTTTCAAACTGCCGTGTTTTTAAATTCGGTGTCAGGTGACATGTGTAGCGATTTGTTTGGCAGTCTTGAGGAATTGAATCTTGATGCCGACAACATGCATCTTTTTTTTACATGTGATTCCTGCACTGAGAGAGAAATGGATGGTGGTCTTTGATTTGCCAGGTTTGCTTTTCTCTCTGAGGCCTAATGACATAAATATTGAAGCCGGCGTCACTATTTAAGATTTAACCCACGAGTTCATTCACTCCTCAGCAGTGCCAGAACCTTTCTCAAACGTTTCTGTTGAGTAACCAAAACATTAAACATGTGGTTTTGAATGTTCTTGGAACGTTCAACACGTCCATTTTTTTAGACGTTGTTTTTGACATTATTGCTTGGTTATTCAAACATTGTTTTTAATTCTGTAACATTTTTAAAACGTTCCACTAACAACTTAATAGCGTATGAAGTTATGACATATATTACATTAGAAAAACGTTCCATTACTGTAAAAGGTTTTTGATAACTTTGAGAGAACATTAGCCAGCATTCCCGTTAGCTGCGACATAAAGCCTCGTTTCTAAACATAATATTGAAAACATTCAGCTAACGTTACTGTAAGATCGTTTTTGATAACTTGGAGAGAACTTTTAGAGAACCTTTGCCAACGTTCTGAGAACGTTCGCTGCTACCCGGGGCTCGAAGCCTCGCTTGTTTGTAAAGAAGAGGGTCAAGACGATGTGTTAGCGGTTTAAATGAGTAAGATTTGATCGATGCCGGTCATGTATTCTAGCCGCTCTTATGTGCGTGTTCGGCTGATCAATTTGTGTAATTATAGTTACAGAATTATAGCGTTGCTTCGATCAATTAAACAGACATAATTTGTATTTCCTGGGATGTTTAACTTTTGAGCTCAGTTCACGTGACTTTGTCTCCCCATTGTAAACAATACAAACGCACTCATCCTCAGCGCGAAAGACAAGCCGAGCGGCGCTTTGAGATGGAGGTGAAGGCCGGCCAGCGTGCTCGCTGTACAGTGCTGCAATCATTTCAAAGTGGGTTTTATTGACGAGGGTAAGACTCCATCAATCTCCCGCTATCTGCTGACAGACGACCACTGACAGATGACCACCACTGTCCTCCTGAGTGCTCTGCTGGACTCGTGCCAGAGAGAAATC
>JAZGTI010010095.1:0-18051 GCA_036877585.1 Botia kubotai
CCATTCCTTCATGCTACTGAATGCTGACACTCCAGTTAGGAACTCCCATCCTAAGCATGTTCTCTTAGGAAGAACATTATCTGTTGGTTCTTATGACATATATTGTATTTTTAAAGTCATATACTCCTCAGTGATTGTCTGCTTTTGTTTGCTTTGTTTACAGATGCGGTGATTTGTATACTTCGGATGGCAGCCTCCAAACCCAGTGAGATTTGCATAGTTTCCATCTGCCTCATCGGCAGTGCTCTCTACTCACTATTTCAATCTATTAGTATGAAAGTAACACCAGAGGACCAATCAAATGAGTGGCTGTGGGACCATGTTTAAGGCTTGATTTGAAAGCCCCTGTAGGGCAAATAATAGAAATTTTACCTTCAGTTCATTAGCCTCAATGAAGCCACTGCGGTCTGTGTCGTATTTTCTCCATGCCTGCAGATATAGACAAACACACAGTTACTGTTACTGTCCCTTTATACTTGCAATATATTTCAGGTTTGAAAATGAAGCAAAACAGAAATGCTGTACATTCATCTTTCCCTACTTTTATTAAGTACACTGACGTTAAGTGACGTTAACATAAATGAAGGTGGATTCATTAATTTAGTCTTACTATTAATTACTTTGTATTTCCAACTGGAAGCAGCCGTGGGATGTAAGAACAAGGCGCGTGGAATGCCATTTAATGAATGTTTTAATCTCACAGCTGGCCTTGTTTCCATCACAGGCTCTTATCAAAGATAGATGCCTCCCTCTACAGGTCTATAGAGAATTACAGCAGCACATCTATAATACATGACTCTGAAAATAGAAGGATGTACTTATTTATTCTGTCCATTTAAAAGGCTTGGCTACCACACTGGATGATTCAAACACTTCCCTTTCTCTTCAGTTTTACTCTGTCTACTTGACATAATACACCATTTAGGCAGTCAAGTTTGGATTTATACAAAATCATATCAATATCTATTTACCTGTCTATATACATATACTTGTATACATTGAAATCACTTACCGCCATGAACTCAGTGCTG
Organism: Botia kubotai; assembly: GCA_036877585.1. NCBI lineage: Eukaryota > Metazoa > Chordata > Actinopteri > Cypriniformes > Botiidae > Botia > Botia kubotai. Next base: position 1,032 of record JAZGTI010010095.1, read on the forward strand.
GATCCCACAAACTGTCTGAAGCAGAGGAGGAAGTTCTCTTCTGTGGGCAGGATCTGAGCCAGCTGGTGGGAAAGCACGTGATTGGATCACACACCCATATAAACAACAAATGAACTGGAAAACTTTGTTTTTTAAACCTGAAACCTAGGGCGGTTTTGACAGTTTCATCAATAAGATACAGAGATATGTTGCAGTGACATTAGACTTCTCAGGAGGCAAGAACAAAGCATGCTGGGTGTGAGAGAATTGCAATTTCTGGAAGCATCGGTCATGATAATAGTTTAAGTGATGTGTTACTCTACCTCTGACATCTCAATTCTCCCATCTTTGTTCTTGTCAAATTTCTGCATGAACTCTGTCAGCTTGTCTTTAAAGGCTGCGTTTGAGGGGTCCTGCATTGTGAAAGCACAAGAGAAAAGTCTATTTCACATTCTTTGGTTATTGGAAAAGCATTATTAAATGTGAGCATGTCAAGATGTTAAGAATGAGCAGACGCTGCAAACGGGCTGCAAACGCGCTGCAAACAGTTATGAATAAATACAGCAGGGGCATATTCATTGCCACTTGTAAGGCAGATAATAATAATAAAACTGACTTCTAAGACAACAGTACAGACTGATTTAAGTTATTTGAAGCTCTCCTGTTTTATTGTTGGATAAACAGGAATAAAGAACAAAGTTCTCTCTGCCATCTGCATTGTCATCTGGGCTGTTTGAATACTTGATTTGTATACGATTGCAAAAACTAATTTCATCTTAAAGATGCAATGTGTCATTTCTGCACAAGGGCTACCAAACAGAACTGTGAAAATACTGATTTTCTTACATTATTTTCTTACTACCTTACAGATTACAGTTCTTAATGGTGTGATGTATATACACATTGCAGGTTTCGATCAATTTCTTAGGGTTGTTTGATGAATATTTTATCATGTGAGTTTATACTCTTGACTTTATGTGAACCGTACAAAAAGAGTTCACAATCTTATTTACAGTTTAAGGGTTACCTAGATTTGGGTTTGCTCATGGCCTCGGGATTTTGGATCGTAAGTGAACATTTTGCGATACTAATATTTATATCTGCATACTTACCACGCCTGCCCCTCTCCGTGCAATCTCCAGCTGACTGAAGAAGTTCTCAAGTTCCTTGCCCTCAATGTAGCCATTTCCTGTAATGTACAGATAAATATGGTTCGGTACTTACTGAGAATGCATAGTAATTAATGATGCTTATCATTATATGACTAGATAACTACTATCTTTAAATCTGTTAAGTAATGCGGTTGGCTAGATGGCTAGATGACGACTTTGAGGCTGGTTAGCTCTAGATTGGTTTGTTGGCTGTCACCCAAATCCAAGTAACACAGTTCTTAATTAAACCTTTTGATGGCTAGTCTCCCAGTTAAGCTTTGAAGGCTTTCTCTGTTCCATTTTTCATTTAATTGGGGGCCCTTACAGTATGAGCCTTTTAAAGCCATTTATTTGAAAAGACGACAGGAAGATTCTTCTTGATGCTTCAGAAGATACTGCTGAAATTTTAAATTGCCTCCGTAAATGTAATGTTACCATCTGGGGCAATTTCCCATGCCAGGAAATTGGCCTTCATGCGAAGGAAAGTGTGTGTGAATGGGAGTTTGTGCGTATGGCCTCATACTGTACATCACAAGCAATGATTTTAGGTGATCGTAAACTATGCGAAATGAGGAATACTTTGGAGGTAGTACATTCATAAATATCATGTGATTTTCAGTGTTTTCTCCGATAGCATCATGTTTAATACATCCTATTGTTATTGTTGATTGGGTTACAGTTTCATCTGTAGACAGCTGGACAGAGGACTCATGGAAAACCCCTTTTTTGTTATTTGTAATAAGTTTGAAATATCATCGCTGCATTGCAGCATGTAAAAAACAATTAGCTGCTCATTATGCGTAGACATGTTGTCTTTCCAGTTTTTGCAGTTTATTCCTGAAACACTACAGATGTTGTTCGTGGGATCTATGCTAAATAATCAATCTGCTATATTGCTGAGCGCAATACATGTTCATTACATCTTACACATGCATTAATCCTGTTGAGTAATGAAGGAATTGATTTCTGTGTTGTCATCTGCAGTCAATATGCGGTTGCTCTGACATTTTGAGAGACAATATGACCATTCATTCTCTATACATTGAATTCGATTTCTGCATAATCATTGAACTTATGAGCTTTAAAATGTCAACGTGTTAAGATTGTTGAGTTCAAAGAGACAAAGGTGCAATTTGGCCCATGCATTAATTACACAATGAACATTCATTTTCTTCCATTTAAAGTCTATGCCCATTGGCTGTACTTGCCTATACTATTATCATCTGTCCTCTGCACATCTACATATTTTCTGGCACAGTCAGCCATCTTGGAAATATAGCTTATGTGTTGGAGTAGCCATTTTGATAATGACTCATTATAATGTGTCACATTGAACAATATGATCTGTTGTGTTTCAGTGATGTAGAAGGGCTTTCATAAATAACAGCATTTTGGATGTCGGGGGGCATAGATAATGGAAATTATACCTGGTTATATTAGAAATGCTACCAGATACTTCAGAAAAGCCATAATACAAGTCAAGTTTCCCTCAAAACCAGCTTTTTGTTATTTTTGTTATTGTATCACCAGACTCTTCCTCATGGAGTTAAAAGTCTTGAGCCTTGCTTGTTTCTTTTCTAATTTTCCCTATAATTTTCCCTTCTAATTTTTTAATTAATGCAATTCAACTTTTAATTTAATTTACTAGCGCAGTTGATTGTTTAAAGCGAAAACAAGGTTTACGTGTTCAACTTTTTCATGGTATGCATATTTATTTTAATTTCGAGATTATTTATACGCCCAAGTCTTTTTATAGATGTGCCATTTACATAATTCTGTGTTTCAGGTAAGCGCTTTTGGAAAGCTGGAAACGGCAGAAAAGAAACCCGAATGAAATGTCAATAAAGATTTCCATCCTTTATATCGCAGCGTGCGAGAAAAGCTTCAGGGTAACCATCTGATGAGCTTGATAAGTGATCTTCAGAGGATGGCTGAGGAGCCTGAAAGAACACGCCCATCCACCTAACAGAGCGACGCACTGAGAGATGTTTCATGGTGCGTAAAACAGAATAGACAGTGATGGAGAAAGTGAACCTCGGCTGTATACGGTGGTCATAAATACTGTGTAGGTCAAAAGGTTTTGAGGCACTGTCTTGGTCCGAGACATTTCTTGTTAGTTGTCCATAACGTAGTAGATAATAGCAGGGACGACGATAAAACAATGACGGACGAACTACTTAATCTGGAGTTTATCAGAATGCGAACCAGAGATAATAAAAAATGTTAGATAAATGACTGCCCAGCTTTCAGAGATGGAGTGCAACTCAAAGTCTACTTCTGATTTTGTGGAAAGAGGTCGTTCACTAAAAAAATGAATAGTCACTTCAGCCTTTCTTCACCTTTTATCCAATTTATAAATAGAAAAATCTACGTGCAATAAAGATGTAACATTACATTTGAGTAAACACTGACGTAATGTGACGTAAATATTTTCTGCGAGTTTGTAATTTTTAATAAATTTGTAATTTAATTTTTAGCATCATCAAAGCCATATAAGGAAAATCTATTCTCTTAAAGGAGTAGCACTATAGATTCATACATGGAATCGAATACTGTTTAAACATAATCTTTCTTCATTAACTTTCTCGATCGCAAATTTTTGTCTTCACTCTTGCATTTTCAGCGGAATAGTTTTCTCTTCGTAAAATGTCTGCTTCAAACTTTTTTGCTGCTTTTCATTGTTGACAACATTTCGCTTAAGTCTTAATGAGCGCTTGCTCGTAATCATATAATCCTTGGAATAAACTGCGCATCTGGACTCACCGTCTGCATCAAAATGTTTCCAGATCTCCAGAAACTGGGATGCGGTCAGCTCTGCCAAGTGAAGGTACGGAGGCTGCTGTCCTTTGTTTGCCATGTTTCAGTGTATCTGCCCTACTGTCCCCAAGAAAATCCCGAGCGAACTTTTACTCAGTCAGAGTCCAATTCACACTGTAACTCCCCCAGTGCTTCGCAAGGGCTTTTAAATACGCGGAGTGGTTGCAATGCTTTGGTGGTCATGGGGTGGCGCAGTAGTTCCAGCGTTGTTTTCAATGGTGCGCACTTACGCGCGTGCTGGAGAACTTCTGAAGATGCTTAGCCCTACAAAAGGTGTCATTAAGATTTTTACTGTATATGTAATAGAGTCGATGTATGTAGGTTATTCGTCTTTCTTTTCCTCTAACCTAATATAGCCTCCATGTGGCAGTTTTCTTTTCTGAATGACGACAAATACAAATGGAGGTGGGCAAAGGCAAAATGATTTGAAATTCCCCATTTCATTTTTATTTTATTCCATTTTGTGTGCGGCGAGTACTAGTTTATTTATTTATTTACATGCATAAGTGTACTGGGGCATTCCCAGTATAATCCTGTGGACTGTAATTTAGCTTGATTTCTTTTGTAATCACATAGCTATGTTGATTACGCATTCCGTCCAGTATTTAGTTAACAAATATTGAATACATTGCTTACATATTAAATATACAGTAGCCTATATACAGCATAGTGTGCAGTATTGACTAGTGCAGCGCGGTGGTGAACGTATTTGTAATGACACCGAACTTATAGTACTAGCGTTGGGTTACTCTATTTTCCTTATCAACTGTCCTTATACAAATGTGTTAAATGTTCGATAATGTACATTTGTGTCTTTTACAGGTGCTTGCAAGCGCAAGTAGTGATAAAAGACATCTGTCCCCGCGGCATCAAAGACTAATTATTCCACCGCAGTCATGCATGCAGACTCCTGCCCGCGCCATAGGAACAGAGAGCGGTGCGCTGGGAGAATGCTCACTTACTGCAGGGATCCCGGCAGCTCAGCGGTAATTACTGCGCCCTCACTGCCAAATATGTGTAAGCACCCAGTCCATGCGCCACTCAAAAAGCTTTAATGCCATTTACAATCGTTTTCCTGAAACGGCTCAGCCAGGGCCAGATTCATTAAAATCCACACCCTTAATCACATTTCACGCATCCCGTGGAGAGTCCGTGGTTTATGAGAAGCCTCTTGGCGGTCAGGGCGCCCGAACGCTAATCTCGGTTATTTGCATAAACAGGCGTTCAAGTTAATTCAGAACTGAGTCAGGTCGAAAGTGATGACTGATATAAGATATATGACTGAGCGCTTTCTAAGTGACCTTGTCCAATTCAACTAGCAGACTTGGATTAACACAGCTGGCTTGTGCACCTTGTATTGCTAGAATGTTTTCTCAGATTGTGGTCTGTTTAAAAGTTACCAACGCCAGGAATAAAAAGGCAACGCAATGATTATTTAGTTACATTTGGGAAACTACCTTCAGTAATAATGATGATGACTCGCATGGGATTATTGTCTAGTTCATTTGGGGTGCCAGAACTGGCTCGTGTTGTCTACTGACTGACTTTCCTTCCTTTCACTGTCTGTCCCTTGACATTTAAATAAAAGGGGACATTAATTTAACACGTTGTTAATTTGATATACTGATTTTAGAGAGTACAGAGATCAAAACAGTTTATTAGAAGAAGAAAGAAAGTGACCTATTCGTCAGAATATGGTAACCCATACCTGAAATGTGACCTCTGCATTTAACCCATCACTGGTGAGGAGTGAACACACACTGCAAGTCATGAACACACACACACACACACACCCACTCGGAGCAGTGGGCAGCACATTTCCGCGCCCGGTGAGCAATTGGGGGTGCCTTGCTCAAGGGCACCCCCCCAAACAATCATCCACAAATGCACACAAAAACAGAACATAAACTTTCATCAATACTTCGTATAAAAAGCGAGCATACTTACGAACTCACCTCATTCTGTTTACAGCTCAGCTGAGGTCGAAAGGGTTGGGAGCGATCGGGGAGGTTTTTAATCTATACATGTACTCTGTCTAGACTGCGCTGCCATGAGGCGGAGCGTTTCAGAGCGATCCCGAGGAATGAACACTTTCCATTCCTCGTTGACCGGAAGCGGCGCGTAAATCACCGGCTTCCTTCGCAAAAGTCTCCTCCAGCAGCATCTTCATCCCCTCTGAATCTGTTTAACGCAGCTTTCTGCACGGGCCGCTTTTATTACAAGCTCCTGGCGGCATGCAGAAGACAGTGTCTCTACTGACAAGCTCAAAGGCCTAACAGCAAAAAGAAGATGAATTGATATATTCTTTTAAGATTTAAACACACTGTCGTAGTTTGCTGAGAAACAAACAAACAAAAAAGAAATTTCAATTATTTGTACAAGTTCATATTTGAGGAACTTATGACAGAAACAAATTGCAAATGATAAAAGTATTGGAGAACATCAGTTGTGTGCACAAGATGTTCTTTGAATAGTCTGTAGTCAGATGCTGTTGTCCTCTGGACAGACAGCTTTTCATAGAGGTGATGGAAGGGATGGGTATCTAATATGATCTGCAGGGCAAAAACGTCAATCAATATGCACTGAAAGTGACAGTGAACTAATATGATCATTGAAGAAAACTCTATCAATACCATCTGCCTTGTCACCCAGCCTTGGCTCTACTCCAGTGAGCTGGCTGCTGACGGGCGAGTTTAGGAGTGTGGAAATTCTTTATTCAGCAGAGATGTCTCGTTTTATTTCCTCTAAATCCCCTGCTGCACCCTTCATTGTGCGATTGATCAATTTCCTTTAAATAGAGTGGGGCTTCAAAAATCTACGACCGCCATTTTTCTAATTTAATGCAATGTAAATTAAAGTAAATTATCAGCATTGGTGGCATGGATTCCATAACTTTGTTCGAAACCTGATGGATCAAGCATTGTTCCAGCATGACCAGAGAGTTCCAAAGAGCATCTTGTCTGGTTCAATGGAATCAAACCTACATATGAGTCAATAGAATCACTGAAAGATTCTGTCATAATCTACTGAATCTCATGTTATTTAAATTATGTTTTCTTCTGCGGGACACAAAAGGAAATATTAAGCAGAATGTTAGTGACTGACAGCCTTTGGAAATGAAAGGGAGATAAGGGAATTTTTGTTTTTAAGTGAACTATCCCTTTAACACAGGCAATGTGACAACTCTTCATATTTCATAAAATCCTAAAATCATTCTGCTTCCAAATTTAAATCCCAGCTTTTAATGTGGCCTCACATTTTTGGACCCCACTGTATGTTGGTGCAATAAGGGATTATCAATTTAGGACGAGTGATGTTATAAATGTGTATATGAGAAATGCATTGACCTACTCTCTCTCTTTTCTCTCTCTCTCTCACTTAACTCTGTACATGGATAAATAAGACCTTTCTTTCATATATGGTCCCTCTGCCTCAATAGATTCCATTTTGCCAAGAAATCTGTATAGATGGTTAATGCCAAAGTGTCCCCCGGGTGATCTCTCACTCTTCCTGTCTCTCCTACTGCAAACATGATTTGAGGGAGATGGTGGAAGAGTGTCGCTCCATCAAACCCAGAATTGCATGGGCTTGATGAAAGTGAAATGAGAAAAGAAAAATCATGGGAGCATAAGCAGAGTGGAGAGATGTGCTGAGAGAGCAGAGTGTGATATGGCAAGCTTCTGATTTAAAGGTCTGTTACACCATCATAGATATCACATATTTGTTTTGTGGTGATATCCCAGCTATCAGGGAACGTTTTCAGAATATTGGTTAATGTTCTCTCAAAGTTATCGAAAAGATCTTGCAGTAACGTTGGTAGAACATTTTCTCACTTTATATATCATATAAACATATAAACTTACGTAGTTAGTGGAACGTTTTAAAAATATTACAGAATTAAACATGTTTAAATAATTTTCTTATAACCAAGCACTAATGTTAATACATTGTTTAAAAAATAATGTTTGTTTTAAACAAAAAAGTGTTTTTTGTTACTTTATGGAAACATTACGGAAACATTCTTACAACCTAAAATTGTTAGCTGGAATGTGGCTGTTTGCATGAGAGAGTGAGACTTTTAGAATGGAGATTATTATTTATATAAATGTACTTTAGTGAACAGATTGGAAAAAATCCACCACCCAGCCATTATATCAATGATTCTTTTCCTCATGAGTGACTGATTTTAATAGCATTACCAGTTTACAGAGTCTTGGCTAGTGTTTGGATCACACAAAGAGACAAAATGAAGAACTGCTTAGCAGTGGAAAACATAAAAAGAGAGAAACAATTTTAAATGAGGTAATATGTCAAGAGGAAGCAGAACAAAAACATGTAAGATCAAAACAGATCATTACTTTTCCTGACTTCCTCTAAAAAACCATCAAGCACAGTCACTGCGACACACTTCTTGCTTCATCAACTCCTGAATATTTTAGGGCATGGTCTGTTACTAATTGCATAACAGTGACACGTTCACTAATGGCACACGGGGACTGTGATGTCCCTGAGACGTCCCACTCTGGACAGAGTCAGCACAACAGGGTGTGCATAAATGTATTGTGTCTGAGATGGACCATCTGAATTACAGATTGATCTTGAGGTTCTCACATCACTGGAAAGGACAGGGTCATTTTCGGGCAGATAACCAGCGTTTGTGTGCAGAGGTTCACAATAGAGCAGATGGTCCCAAACACACAAACATACACTTCTTCCTGCCATCTGAAATATGAACCACATTGTGTGAATGTGCTGTGAAATGATCATAAAAGACTTTCATTTTCTCTGACATACTACACATACTGCAGCATGCATGCTGGGGTATGTAGAACAGTATACTGTAGATCATGTTTATGCTTTGACTTCTGACATCAGAGCTCTGTAAATGGATTTTAACCCTGTACAAATCCAACTATAGACTTTGATAGACACCATTATTGTAATTCAGCTGCAGAGGTGTTCCTGTAGCTGCAGTGGTGTTCCTGTAACTCAACTGGTAGAGCATTGTGTTAGCAGCCCAAAGGTTGTGGGTTTGACTAGCAGGGAAAACACATACTTTTCAAATGTATAACTTGAATGCACTGTATGCTGTTTGGTAAAAACATAAATGTAATTCAGTTGTAAATGCTATTACTGTCCTGTGAACATCTCACAGTGCATGTACATGTAGCATTTTGTTTAAAGGTTTTTGCTTGGTGACAAAATTGCCACAAGCTTGATGTTGTTAATATTTCATCTCTACTTCAGAGGTGGATGGGAAAGATTTATCAATTATGTATTAAACTTGGAGTTAGGTGGCATGTCTAACATGTTGTTAGGTTGTATATGCTTTAGAGTTTATATAGATGCACGCAACTGGTTTTATCACACGTTCGTCTTTTATTGTTTCTCTACCTTGTAAGGAAGTATTAATAATTATACTTACATATTTTTGGATTGGACTTATCCGAACTGTATAAGCACATGAAAAAATCGATCTTATATTTTTTACAGTATACCAAAAGACGAGTTCAGATTTCTAGATGTAGCTTCTAGACGTCATTTAAATGAATAACAAAAACATGCAAATGATCTGAAAACCGGAAACGAGACAAACAGTCTCGTTAAAATGTTAAAAATACATTCACCACCAAACAACAGTGTATCATTATATCATAATGTATTTTTGTCATTTCTGGTATATAGTGAAATACATTAAATTTTTAAAACAATTAGAAATCTATAAAGTATACATAATCTGTGCAAAGAGATTACTTTCACTGTTTCAGACAAAAAACATTTTTTGGATTATTTCTAATATTTAGAATACTTAGTCAAGATAAACATAAAACATTTAGCAATATATTAATTGATTTGTTAACTAATTGCCACGGTCCTGCTCATTTAGTCTCTAATACAAAAATCAGAAAATAATAAATTCTCTTTCATACAGCTGAAGATTGCAGGATTGCATCACTGTTTCTGAGTGACTCATTGTTTGTCCCTCTTTAATTTTTTGATCTTTAACTCTTCTTTACAACAGCGTGACATGAATACTGATTGTTCCGTAATGCTGCTTTCAGTTGTTCTTAACATTCATTCAGGAGGGATGTGAGCACGTCTCATATATTATATTACTTATATTCACTAGTGTGAATCTCACAGTGATGTGTTAGTAAGTACCACCGTGTGTTATGGACATTTGCAAAGGTAAACAACACCTAGTCGGAGGCACTAAAGTGTATAAAGTTACTCTTACCCTGAACAAGATACATTAAATAGCATTATGCAGTAAATATAACTCTATATAGTTAAACTGTCTGTGCACAATTGTTAAAATATGTGGAGAATTATAAAAGCACCTCTGAAATGTTTATAGTGAATGTAGCAAATGGTTGCACTACATTTTTGCCACTAAATGGCTGACTATCTTTTGGAGGTCTACGGTTCGCATACGAGTGGTCTCCAGAACTTCTTCATGATTAGCTCTCTCGTTGCTCTCATAGTCAGTCACCACTTTGTTGGTAATGAGAGACAGTCCAAACACGCGCACCCCACAGTGTCGAGCGACCACCACCTCTGGAACAGTGCTCATACCTGGAGTGCAATCACAAAGAAACATTCAGGCCTAAATAAATGATGGGCAGGAATGGTAACCATACTCAGAATTTGTCCTTCGCATTTAACTCATCCAAGTTAGTGCACGCACACTAGTGAGTAAAGAGTAGTGAACACACACACACACAAAGTAGTGGGCAGTCGTTCACTGCAGCACCCAGAGAGCAACTGGGGGTAAGGTGCTTTGCTCAAGTTGTTTCCTGCTAGCACTGGAAATTAAAATCCCAGTCTTCAGTTTACAAATCTGACTCTAACCATTAGGCCACAACCGCCCCAGAACTATTGAATGTGCTCTAGGTTGGTTTTTAAATCACTCTGATGATGTGGTTCTTAACAAACTCAGCTTTCAGTTTAATTATCGTCTTGCTTACTCATGATCAAGTGACATTTTTCCAGGGGAGTGATACAGAACATACCCACAGCATCCGCCCCAAGCAGCTGCAGAAACTTGCATTCTGCAATTGTCTCATAGGACGGTCCCGCCAACATGCAGTAAACACCCTCCTGGAGGAAAGAAGCACAGCCAAGTTCTTCCGCGGTCTTTCTGGCGAGTCGCATCAAGTCTTTATCGTACGCATCAGACATGCAGGGAAAGCGCACTCCAAATCTGCAGAGATATGAATTACAAAATTCAGGGATCATTAGCCTGGCTTTACAAATCGGCTTTGGAAAATCTTTACAGAAAAGATAATAAGATGACGTTCCAATACTTATATAGCAGAACTATATAAGTGAAAATGCAAATAAATTAAATCTATTCCTGTAATTTTCTTCCCATTTTCTCAAATTCTACCGTTTGGTAAAATTAAGTTTATTAACCTAAGAATAAACACAACAACTAAAAAGATCTCAAATCTATGTTCGAATGTAATTTAACGTTTTCATATAAAAAATTCACCTGTCCTCATTGTGCCCACACAAGGGATTTTGGCCTGCAAAACCAGGCATGTTGATATGGTCTTTGATCAGCATGATGTCGCCCACTTTAAACTTGGGATTTAGTCCTCCAGCAGCATTGGTCACTATCAGAGTCTCAATTCCCAGAAGAAAGAACACTCTTACTGGATATGTGACCTAAAAGAGAAGTACAGCACAGAGATTTCACCATTTCTTAAACAGGAAATTGAAGCTAGTTGAAGTATGAATTGATATACAAGGTTAATATGTGGTTATCAAAACATAACATAGCCAAAATACACTCTCAAATAGTGTATTGAGGTGCGTCACAATGCCATTTTGGCTGTATTGTTCCATAAGAACCTTTAACATCCGTAGAAACTTTCTGTTTCACAAACGGATATTTAGAATATACAAAGATAAGAAATGGTTCTTTTAGGAACCTTTTGAATGTTTCTTCGGAGAACCAAAAATCTATGACATTGCTGTGAAGAACCTTTTCAAAACCCTTATTTTCAGGAGTGTGGCTTCCTTTCTCTGAATTGATGAATCATTCTTAAGCCATTTGATTTTTTAAGTATTATTTTAAAGAAATAGAAACATGATACATGACTGCTTTTTTACGACACAGACACAGGATACTGATTTCAGTCACTCGTACGCAAACATGTCCACGAATCATAAATCACACAACATTTCACTTGGCTTCTGCAAGAAACAGCAAGCACCACGCTACACTATAAGCAATACACTGTTTGTGCTAAACACACCTGATCATACGCATGACAAATGTTTGAAATATGTTGTAAAAGTTTATAGGAGGTGTTACTAGATGACAGAGCCAGTTGTCAAAGGTTAACTGTGCTCCTGTCCGTTATACTTAAATTGCTCAGTACCAAGTCAAATAGTCAATGGTTAAATACAGAATAACTTCTGTGTTAGTTATGTGGTTTATAATCGTTAATGGAAAGAAAAACGGATGACTCATGATGACTGATGACTTCATTAAAGGCACTTACAAAGCTTAGCACATTTGACATGAGTTTTCCCTTATCTTGAGATCTTTAGGTCACTTTCTCTTGCATAGATGGGCAGAATGACTGATAATGGAGAATATATATATATATATATATATAATGTCTTATATTGTTTCCCTTTGTGGTTTTAAGAATGATACTTACTGTGGCTACATTATAGCCCTCATAGAAATGGAAACGGCCTTGCATGCAAACACACTGCTTCCCATTCAGCTCTCCAAACACCAGCTGACCTTTATGTCCTTGCACTGAAAACACATACATTTCCTATAAGTTGGCAATAAAGAGATAGACCACTGTTAATCTATTAATTGAACCTTGTCCGAATTTACAGTGTTTCTGGTATGCTGGATTGTTAGATATTGTTGCACTGGATTGTTGCATTTGGGCAAAATATTAACAGTCTCCTTGTTTACTTTTTTACTATATTTGTGTATTCAATGAATAGGTTATGAAACCAACCACTATTAATCGACTATAAATAATAATTGCTGTCAAAGCAAAGACGTATAGCTCAGTTAAAGCAAAGCACATGACAGAAAAACCCTCTAACCTGTGCTGTGGGGGAACCGGGGGATTTTCTCATAAGGAAACACAGTCTTGTGGTCCAGCAGGTCAGCTAATCCACCGAGGCCTGAGCCACAGATAATTGCCACTTTGGGCCTGACATCTGTATGAGCCAGAAGCCAGTCTGCTGTTTCTTTGTAGTCCTCATAGCAGTAGCTGCATGGCAAAAACATGCAGTTTTTCACTTGATTTTACAGAGAGGCAAAGTCACTCGTTTGAACTCATTTCACTCGTTGTAACTCATTTTAACTAATTTCTTAATAGTATACTTTTTGTGCTTTAGTATAATTGAATAAAATAACACTTGATTTCCAACAGTTGTTTGTGAAATAGGTAGCTGTCAGAATTGTTTGTATTGGACACACACACACATGCTGTTGTCAAATGACCTGTCATGTGCAGTGACCCTGTCAAGTTGCTTTGAGAGTGAGGACAAGGATGAAATGCGAGTCAGCTGACAGCATTTAGAACAGAGAGAAAAGTACCTGCACACTCTCAACAGGGTTTTTCTTTTTGGCATGAAAAATATTGCATTTTAATCTACACTGCTTGTCAAGACCCATGTTCTTGTGCTGGAGAATGTTTAAACTTACCCTTTGACATTTATCACATTTAGCTGGCACTTAGAACGACACTCGAGTAAATGATTTCCAGTGAAGTGTCTGAGTGTGCAAGCTTCTTTAACTGCTGGCCACGTTACCTTTCCAGGCTAATGCACAAGGATTGGAGATTAAATCTGAGCTACATCTATAAGATAATACAATGATCATAATAATCAATGGTCTGTTCTCATTACTGGGTATTATGGATCTTGGATCTTAATTGTCAAAAGCAGGTTGCTATGTTATATTTTTGTAGCTTGGTTATAATGAGCTTCGTTATGTATTATTGTACAGAATTATGTAATATTAACAGCTAACAGTGTTTTTCAAGGGTGTTCCAAATTTCATAATTGTAGTCTTTATTTATTCAATATAACAATGCAATCTACCAAAGTAAGCAGTCTGTGTCCCCGCCAGCCAGTATGATGTCTGTTTCTCACGAACTGCCTGTCATCTCTTTATTTAACCACCATAAAACGCCCATCATCATAATTTGCATTGTTATAAGATGCTCATAAATCTGTTCTTTCGGCCTGGAAATAAAAATAAAAGTGACACACAGCGGACCCATCCCTACTGAATTGTTACATAGTTGGACAGCACATATTTATTATCAGGAAGCTTTTCCAAGCTGTCAACGCAAGGTAACAAGCACTGTATGCGGTATATGAAAATCTCAATGGCCGAGCTGCAGACATGCGCTGTCCGTGGTACTGCAGGGTGTTGCTGGATCAGCACCAGCTTCAAACACTACGTGATTCATAAAAGCTCAATGAAAATGCACAACAGGCCTCTTGTTCCAGTCACTTTTTTACCTTCAAAAGGCCTGTCAATAGCCATTATGTCTTCGGTTTGTGCTTAAACGGTTAGAATATCGGATACTGTCTCTTTAAGAGCTACGTATGGTCTGCTCGCGCTATCCAGGATAAACACCAGATGATTCTGTTACGTATCTACCACGAAGAGTTGTATATTTTACAAATTTAAAGTTGTTAGAAATATTGCATTTGATTCCAGCGTTTCCTCTTTTTTATTACAGTGAGATTAGAAGGTACAGTGGTGTATTAAGGAAGAATAGCGTATAGCTATACAAATCCTGTAGCAGAACTAAAAATCTCCTTGAAGCTACAGGCTGTGCGCATCACACGGCCAGATTTATTTCTAAAGATCTGCCGGCTGTTTATATTATTTGCTTTAGATGTATCTGTGTAGAGGCTTGATTGACATACAGATGAAAATAAAAGCGACAGCAGTCATGGCGCGCATCGCATTACTCACGAGTGTTTGTTTTAATCACACAGGCTACTTTTGTTGGCAATTTGATTATTCTTTGAATGTCGATACGATGCAGGAAGCTGATTTGACAGGTCCGTTATTTTGCAAGAGAGCGAATCAAGCGCTCCGCGTGTATTCGTGTTTCACCTTACCTGCAATCGCTGAATGTTGACATGTCCGCCGCGGCTGATAGAATTACTGAATAGGATAATGTAGGCAGCAAAAATAAAACAGAGCAACCTGAGCGAGAGGTCAAACAGTGGATCTCGTGGGAAGGGTGGAATGACGGAGGAGGAGCTTTTCCTCAGCTCGTTTCTTTAAACAGCGCTCGTTGTTCTAATCCAATTTTCTGTCAGAGTGGGCCGCTCACTGACCCGCACTTAAGAGAGCTGTCATCCTGCCAGCACCAGCACAGTGGTTTAGTACTGTTTTACTGACAACACTATGGGAACAAGGAAACATGCCCAGGGAAAATGGCAGAAGTGTCATTTGTGAGACTATAAATATGGATTTTTAAAGTTAAATGCAAAATAAATAAATGAATAGGTATGGTGAAAATAGTATAAATTAAAAAATACTTTTAAAAAAACGATTGTTCTGTTACATATGCACCATTACGACTCCCTGATAAGGGCACTGACCAATATATCGTGATATTATGATCACCACATACTGTACAATATTTGAGCTCTGGCTTGTGGTAGTATGGGTGAGAAAAGGAAAATGAAGAACTGAAAGATCTAAACATCACTATTATTATTTAAGCTGCGAATGATTGGTAAGTAATAAAGTTAAAAGACTTTATTTGGTTAACATGCAGTTTGTATAATAACATGCTCAGTTTAGGCGGTCTGTACAATCATAAATTCAAACGCATTGACCAGACATTTTTAAATGTTTTTATCAGACTGTTTGTTGTGCTTGCTTTATGCTACACTAAACAATGGTCTAGGAAAGTACACCATCAAGAAGAATTTTGTCATGCTGGGGAATTCAGTAAATATACAGCAATGATCATAATAGCCTCAAAATCAATCAATAATAATATCTGAAATAGTCAACAGAAAAAAACCTTTCGTTAAATAATACAATGAATTAAAAGTTAAACATTAACTTATATTAAATAAAATAAATAAAATGTTTGTCAAATTGATTTTCTTCTGCAATTGCTATAGGGCATAGTTAGTTATACTTTCCCTTTATACTAGTTGATATAGTATACTATATCATATACTGATTGTCTTTTCAGATTTCAATTAAACCTGGGTTTGTTTATGAACACACGAAAGCGGAAGTTGCTAAGGTTACAGATGCCTCGCCCCCTGCTTGGCCTCAAAACTTTTCTCCAATCCCAGAGGGTCACACGCACATCCACCAATCAGAAGTATGTTTACTGAGCACATGTAGTGAACTGGTGCCATGGTAACAGCGGTCATGGTAACCACCAAGCTCAAAGTGGAGCAATATGAGCTATCGGACGAATATTGATAAATAAACAGACGGATTTTGACAAGTGCCTTTTTATTTGTTTGTATGCGATAAACAAAACTTGACAATGTAGCGAGCCAGCGTGCGAATGGCGTCTAACCGCCCGCTTTTGGTAAAACATTTGTCGTACATATTTATTTTGTTTGTTATCAATCACGAAAGGAAACCAAACACGTCTGTCACTTGCATCTGATTTCGCCATTGAAGTTTGAGTTCGTTTAGAAATGCCAGCAACGAATGTTCAGCCGTCTCGCTCAACTCTCCAAAGTTCACGCGAGAAGATGCCAGTGGGATTCAAAACAAAAGTGATGGCACCCCGAAATCCCAAACTGGTTAAACGGGAGTCAAACAATTCTGCCAAGGTGAGCAGCTATATGTCTTTGAATATTGCTTTGAATATTTGATTATTCAAAGTAGGACGTATCTGTCATTCACTAAAAATCCTGCCTTCAAGGTCTTACCTATTATATACTAGTGGACAACTAACTACACTTTCAACCAGCTACAGACTTACTGTACTTACCTGGACACCTGACATTTTATTTACAAAAATGTACTAATGTTTTTATAGAAAACGCGTCCCCCCTCCTTTTTCGAGTAAGATTTCATA
>JAZGTI010010096.1:0-15717 GCA_036877585.1 Botia kubotai
AAAGTAAATTTTTGTGTGTTTTCACTTTGGAGCTCTTTTAAAAATGGGAAATATTGTTAATGTTGATCATCCCAGCCTGGTGTTTAGCCTCACAGTCAGCCATGTTGACTTGAAATTTTGCATGTAATGCAAGTGGTGACTTGAACGAAAACTCTCACCGAGATTGATTGCAAGTTTATTTACGCACGTATGTGTTTCCGTGATACAGAGTTGCTGCACAGCAGAGACGAAGAGAGCATACCAAAGTTCCCTTGCATGGACTCGGGCGGATTGATGGCTGTCCAATGCTGGGGACTCAGGAGCTGGCTTCCAAGGGTGCCTCAGGTTGGGGGTTGTACTGGCTGGGCGTGGATTTGTTACGGGTGGAGTGTCAACCTTTATGGAGATGACGCCCCCGCTACAATGGTCTCCATTAACAGTTGGCTGCCCTCTCCTTTGGGGTTTCCCAAGGGGATCCGAGCAATGGAGTCTTTGGCAGAGGATCGGCCACCAAGGCAGAAGGACCGGCGTCATACAGAGCAAGGTTTGTTTTGGCTTTAGTTCTCTATCCAAAACTTTCGTAGTACATTTTTTATGGCAAGTTTATTTACGCATGTATGTTTTTCCGTGATACAGAGTTGGTGCACAGCAGAGCCGAAGAGAGTATACCAGAGGGGGCTCAGACGGATTGGTGGTTGTCCAATGCTGGGGACTCAGGAGCTGGCCTTTGCAGGGGGCTCACGGTGGGGGTGTGTGCCGGCCACACCCTTGCCTACTGGGGTCCCTGCAAAGTTCCTGGCAATGGGGTCTCTGGCAGAGGACATGTTGCCAAGGCAGAAGGACCAGCAGTGCCTAAAAGAGGCTTGTTTGCTTTCATACTTTATAAGGAATATCATTTTATAGTCTATTTTACATTTTTTTCAATAATTTTTATTGAAAAAAAAAATTATTTTATTGCAAATATTGAACGGAGGTAATGGAGGTGGTGATGTGAATAAACTCATATTTTGAAGGCACAAATGCAGTTTTTCTTGCATGCACGTGTTTCCGTCCTATAGAGTTGGTACACAGCAACGGCTGTGGGGGCTCAGGCAGATTGATGGCGTCCAAACACTGAGGACTCAGGAGATGGCATCCTCAGGGGGCTCCCAGTGGAGGTATATGCTGGCTGGATGTGGAGCTTTTTTTTACGGGGGGAGTGTCTACCTTTTAGAGATGATGTCCCTGCTACAACAGTCTTTGTCAACAGTTGGCTACCCCTGCCTACAGGGTTTCCTGCGGGGATCCCAGCATTGAAGTCTCTGGCAGAATAAAGGCCACCAAGGCAGAACGACCCGCGGCACCCAAAACAAGGTTTGTGTTAGCGTTTGGATTTCACCTTTATTAAAATAATTAGCTTATAAGTAATTTGATTAAACTTTGGGACATGACAGTACCAGCCATTCTGCCCATTTTACTTGAATTTTTAATTTTAACTCAAGTCATGGCCTTGTAACATGAATGTATTCCCTTGATATAGGGCTGGGACGCAGCAATTGACAATGGTTTCAGTGCCCTTAAGTGAGCGCAGGCAGATTGATGGTCATCTAATGCCGGGGACCCAGGAGCTGGCCTTTGCAGGAGCCTCATGGTGGGGGTGTGTGCCGGCCACACCCCTTCCTACTGGGGTCTCCTGCAGAGTTCCTGGCAATGGGGTCTTTGGCAGAGGACAGGCCGCCACAACAACGTGACCAGCTATGCACAGAGCTACGTTTGTTGACTTTTGGCTTGGGGTTTTGTATATTGTTAATACTTCTACCATAAAGATCTAACCACAGTTGTAATGACTCCTTTGACTACTTTGTCTCTCATTCTCTCTTATGCAATGTTCAGATATTTTATGGTGTTATTGCAAATCCCTTATTCCATGTCCTATAAATTGTGATCGTTACAAGCACCATGTCCATGTAAGCTGGAACGACATATCTTGTTTAATGATACATGTCATCTATCATGTTGATTGACAAAATGTTGCATAGTCTCACAAGTGCATAGTAACATGCAGATAAGTTTATCACGAATATTGCATGGCTCTGCAAGACTAAACATTGTGTATAATTATGATATTGTGAGTTTAATGTTCAATGATAGTGGAATACAACCGAAAAAAAAACGATCTAGTCTGTTCATTCATTATCTGGTGAGCACTGTTACATATCTCATTAAAGTGATCGTAATTGTCACACAGTTTGTTCTGTAGAGTCCAAATAAAGACTTTGCAAAACAAGTTGAAGCAGTATTATTGTCCTTACAAATGCAGTTGAACTGGATGTGTCTTTGAAGCCCATGGAGCACCGTGTTAATAGGAAATTGAATCTATATATAAGGCACAATTTTTTTGCAAACAATTTCAAAGAAAATTTTGCAGCTAGTTTGTGAAGTTAATTTGAAAAGTTTGCATTTGTAATGCGTTCTGAGTCAGTCAATCTGATGACTTCAGTAGGCTACAACGTCAACGATTTTTCTGCAGGATTGTGAACAATTGGTTCACGTGAATTGTGATTTTAATGTTAAATGTCACAACAGGAAAGCATAAAAGATCATTGTTATATTCATTCTGTTAATTCTACACCTGGAGAATATGGAGAACTTTGACACTAACTTACCTCTGTTTTAGTGGTTTTAATGGTAAAACCTGGGTGGTAGTACATTCTGTAGGGTCCAGATAAGATTTTCTGACATGTTTTGGAGCAGTTGGCCCATGCTTTCACAGTCTATTGAAATGACACTTATGTCATTGTTAGGAACAACACGGTGCTTATTAATTTTAAGGCAAATAAAAATATCAACGGTTGTAAAATGAAGAGATTACCCGTTTAGCAGATTACACGTGATTTTCAACTCGTCTGGATTGTTTACAAATTACAGTTCATGTACCTGTCCATTCTTTTCCACTTCCTAAACATCATTTCGAAAGATTAATGCAATTTTTATTGTTGCTAAAGGAAAATCTATAGAATTAGAAGACATACAAAATAAAGCTAAAATGCCTTCAATCTCAATGTTTGCACACACAAAAAAAAACTGTGTTCAGACGGTCCCTATCTTTTCCAGCACACTAAATTAGTCATTCAGTGGACGTTCGCAAGCATGGCATTTAACCAATACTTGTAGTTGGATGTCATAAATGTTGATCAAAAATGACAAACATTAAGATGCTTGCACATAAGAATGAGATTACCGCAGTCACAGACAGACAATCAATCCCGTCTGTAGTTTCCAGTGGTCTGTGTTTACTGTAACAGTATTCATTAGTCTTGCACATGGAGTCGGGCTGAAGGGCGGGGCGGGATGGCGAGACACGGGCGGAAAGTCTGGATCTGTACGCTTCCTTTCTCTGGATCTCGGACAGTCTGAAGAAAACTCAACTGTAGGTGAAACACGAGCTGCTTCGTTTTAAATACGCCTTAAATCTTAAACTGGAAGTCTGGGGGTTTCGATAGTCTTAGGTGATGCCTGAAGACAGAAGTTACGCGCTTCATCCACAAACTCAAATGATCCGCTCGAAGTGATCAAGTTTGCGCTCATTTTGACCCAAAAACGAAAACTTGACGAGTATGATGATGACTGACAACGAACAGGTGATGGACAACATCGAAACGGGTAGGAACAGTCTCATTTCCTAAGAAACGTGTGTGTGAGTCCGCGGCGCGTCAGCTCTCATCTGATATCATTACTGTGTAATTATATCACACACAGAGATCCGCACAAGCTCTTTATTACTTTTTGAAACCCTATAGATTTTTTTCACGTGTTATATTTTTGTGGCATAGCTATTTCCGGTCCTGCAAATTGTGCTGTGGAAACGTTTGAGCGCCTACACAAATTCAGCCGTCTTTAAAAACATTGTTGTTACTCCTAAACAGCACCTAGACGCACATTAACGCCCTGCTGTGTAAATAATAAACCCGCACATGACTTTAAAAGCGCAGTGTGGACTTGGGCTGACTGAGATAGTAGCGGTGCAGAGTTGCGTCACGTGGTTGCGGTCCTGGAGCTTCGAGTCAATGCAGCAAAAGTCTGCGCGCTCCATCCTCATCCTCCTCCTCATCCCAGGTGAAGCAAGAACGAGGTACGGCTACTCAACCACCCACCCAGACCCGCTAACAGACTACATATACTTTCACAACGCGTATTTAAACGCGCACCTCCCTGTGATACGGAATAATCGCACTGCAGATAAGTACTCTGACGCGACGCGACTGTTTCCAGCGCGGCTGCTGGGTTTGTTTCGCGGATGAGTGTTTTGATATATGAGGCTTGTTTTCAAGCTTTGGCGTGTTTATGCGCATTGAAAATGTAAGCGAGTATGTGAACCGATGCCGTTTAAGGGGAGGACGCTGAGTTGTGCGGCTGCTGATGCTGTGTAACGTGAGTCAGGAGGGGCCCGTGTGCATTACACACCATCAAGGTGATATCTGAGGACAGATGCGCGACCATCTTTACGACATTGCCGTGTTTTTCTTGAGTGTCCCCTGTGTCCCCCGCATCCTCACTTACGGCAGACCATTGCGTCTCCTTTTGCTCCCCGCATGTTAATGAGATCAGGATGTTGCGGATGTGACACATGCGTGTCACCTGCGGCGCGCCGAGAAGTTTGTATATTCATGTCGAACTTGCTGCCGAGCGTTCACGTACCATTTGGTTCATGACAAACAACTCCGTGTCGTTTAAAACAGATTGATAACTCGTTGAGAGCTGTTTGCTTATTTCTTGCTGTTTAATCTTTACGTGGCCCACCTTTGGTGGGGATACCAACAGCAGAAAAGATAAGACCCCCCACCACATTCCCACGGTGCCACTTTGGGCCTCGAATATAAAGAGTCATTGTTTGGGTCAGTGAGAAAAGGCCTCACACTTTAGGCGGGTACAGAGGAGACGTCTGGACCCATAAATGGTTTATTAAAGGGGCGTTCGTGCGTGTTGCATGGAGGACGTGTGTAAACAAACATGGCTTTCGGACTTACTGAATTCTTGCTGTGAATACTTTTCTTAACGCATGTAATTCTCCTGGGAACTGTTGATTTTGGCAGATACGAGGAAGGCTGTTAACTGATTGCGCAAAATCTCAGAAATCTCTTTTGAGCACATTTTTGCCTTGTTCCTTGTTCAAAGTCACTGGGTGCAATTTTTAAAAGGAATATAAACTGATTTAAAATTGGACGTTCTAGTTGTCTCTGTGTAAATATTTTCACAAGGTTATTTTTGATGTCTTGTTCACTCGTTTTATTTTCTAATTTTGAAGACTCAAATGATGATGAGCCGTAGCAGTATTGCGTTTAAAGCATGCACCTGCAGCATGGGTAGTTAGTATGGTTGCACTGTAATTGCTGGCTGGCTGATGCATGTGAGGCAGGACTGCTTAGTCAGCATGGTAGGAATGGGGGGTATTCATGCCTGTCTGCAGCATGCATACATTTAAACACAGTTAACACATACACAGTCACCATGGCCAGCTAACAAACAATGCACAAATGTGTGTCAGGCAACATATACATGCATGCAAAGAGAAACCCAGAACTCTTGAGTCAGCCGGGTGATGTGAGGAAGAGAGAGGAGATAATGTCCAGACTCAGGGTGTGGTTACGAGACACGGTGCTGCTGCACGTGTTCAAAGAGCCATTATATAGCATAAATCAAACATGTTATTCTTAAATTATTAGTGGAATGTTTATTAACGTTACAGAATTAACAAAACGTTTGAATAACGTTCCTATAAACAAACAGTAATGTTAATGCAACATCTGAAAAACGGAACGTTTTGAGCGTTCTCTGAACTCTCAAATGAACATTTTTAGCCTTTTTGTTACTTAATGGAAACCGCAAGGGAAACGTTCATACAACCTAAAATGGGAGCTGGCACTACATTCCACGTGCTCCTCGTTTCTGCTGAAGTAAATTGATTCTGCTAGCAAACAGAGGGCTTGTCTTTGCTGTCTAGGAAATGCTAAACTAGCAGGGGGTGTCTGGACCCTGGGTGTGTGTTTGGAGAGCTAGTGAGACAGGGTGATGTAATTTAAAGCGGAGCCATTAGTGTCTCTGTTTGAGGTCGGTTCATGCCTTTTAGCTACACACACACACACACACACACACACACACACACACACACACACACACACGTTTAGGACAGCTTAATTTGATGAGTGCTGTTTGTGGTCTGCATCTGTGTAGGTCAGACTCTCTCGCTCGCTGTTCCTTCCTCTCTGAGTTCTCCTGAAGTAGACAGTAATCCATTCAGAGCAGGACTGATGTTTTAATCATCATACTCAACATACACACTTCATCTCATTAGGTTAGAATGAGAATTTAAACTGGGGTGTGTTCAAAATAACACCGTCATACCGCTCATACTGTTTCCAGAAGGCATGTGCATATCTGCATATGACCTTGCGTGTCTGTGTGACACGCAACCAAAAGTAGCAGC
The DNA here is from genome assembly GCA_036877585.1 of Botia kubotai. Lineage (NCBI taxonomy): Eukaryota > Metazoa > Chordata > Actinopteri > Cypriniformes > Botiidae > Botia > Botia kubotai. Next base: position 6,443 of record JAZGTI010010096.1, read on the forward strand.
AGAATCTATTTTGAACAGCGATGCTTGCAGATAAAAAAGCTGTCCCGGCTAACAGGGAATGTTTTTAGAACATTGGCTCACATTCTCTAAGTGTTCTTCAAGTTTTCAAACAGCATTCTCACAGCGACGCTAGTAGACCTTTAACACTCTGTAACTGTAACATTCTATAATGACATATATCGAAAGCGTTTTACTTAGGTTGTTAGTGAAACGTTTGAAAAATGTCACAGAATTTAAAAATGTTATATAAATATGTCTTATAACCGAGCAAAAACTAAAAAAGTCTAAAAACATGACAATAGGTGTTTTAAACATTTATGGAACATTCAAAATAACATTTTTAACGTTTTAGTTGGAAACGTTAGGATAACACTCTTGCAACCAAACATTATTAGCTGCGATGCTGTGAATCATGTAGATTTTTTTGGTAAGACTTTTGCAGCACACAAAAGCCCCAAAATCCCATTTCGGCATTACATCATGTAATGGGTATTAGCTGCGGTTGCCATGGTTCCAAAAGGAACGGAGAGAGTTGTAGAGGGGGTGGGGGGGGCATCCTTGTGATAATGAATTAAAATCAGAGTTACATTTAAACTCCATCTGAAGCCCCACAACTGAAAGCGTATCTTTGTCACTTTCCCCACATATAAACACAAAGGGAAAGAAAAGAGATTTTACTTTGGCCAGTCAGCCAAAGCAGACTCCACCCCACACGTATGCTGTTGTATTGTGGATGATCTGTAATACTCAGCGCTGTATTTATTTATGCACATCCTGATATTTTCACCCCCGTGTTGTATTGTTGTATGAAACAGTACAGTGAGAGGAACTTATTTTTACTTATTCTCAGAAGGAGATTTGCAGTATTTGGGGTGTTTGTATGTGGCTGTCTCTGTGCAAATGTGGTTTGTATCACCTGGCTGGGTGAGACCCTGACCCAAATCTTGGGTCTTGATATCGCTCACAGTGTTACTGGGTCTGTCAGGCACTGTGCTGTGGAGAGTTTTTAAATAATTTCACACGTTTGAATAATTCATTTGTCTTCTTCTGTGCTAAATTCTGCTTGGAGAGCTTTTGGTGTCACCGATATTTAAGATGATTTTGATGATTGTGTTTTTGATGTACTACAGTTGCTCCTGTACAGTATGCATGTAAAAGCGTGATGATTTTTGTATAAAGATGGGTGTGAAGAGCAGAATTCACATGCTGCCAGGAGGTCTGGATGCGTTGTAGTGTTTTCCCTGTGGGCTTGGCTGCACTATGTAAGGAAACTGAACTCAGTGTGCAGAGAAATGTCAATAATCCAGTCATGCTGTGTCTGGCCTTCAGTCTCGGAATCAATGGGCAGATGCATAAATATATACAACCCCCAGTCATTACATGAAAAAATGTTCTTTGCATGCTTATGCTAAGATTAGCCTGACCTTCAAAGCGTGACTGAGGGGTTCAACATTATTTACGTTGAATTATGAAAGCATACTTTAAGTGTTCTTTTCATTTTAATATTTATCCGAGGGCAGTGCCCTGCCCCACCGACTTACATTATAAGTACATTACTGTACACACAGTTTTTGCTTATTTTCTCAAACTATGGGGCAAGTGGAAATTATAAGAGTTAATCAACAGCATGTCAGAGACGACAGAGTTCAACAAAATTTTTTGAAAGTCGAATCTTAGACTGTTGAAAGTTGCCGAGTTGTTATTTACAGGATTGTGTCATCTGCGATTGTTTGCACGTAAGAGTTTTTCTTCTCCTTTGTGCACCAGCTGGTTTTCAAAACCAAACGCTCAGGAAGGAAAACTATTGTTACCCCAAGATGCTGTTTTTAGACACAAACATATACATAGAATTTTTAGCTTTTGGGTATCTTCCTCTCTTTCAACAGACCGCCCTTATTTGTTCTGACTTTGGGATTGTTCTGAGCCCATCTCTGTGTTGAAGGCAGGGTAGGTGGTCTTTTCCAAAAACATTTTGTTATGCTAGTTGAAAGTCTCTTCGCACACTGATATTAATCACTAGTAAAGTGGAATAAATATATTTATACATTTATATATATATATATTCTGTGGAAGATGTTGGACCATTAAAAGTTCGTCTAATCATTGCAATCGGTCCGAATGCAATGATAGGGTGTTCTAATTGCCTGTCTTTGCATAATTCCGTACACTGTTGGAGGAGGCGTGGCTTTGAAGAGCGCTCTAAACAGGTCTCTGAAATTGCCTACCATACATTTAGAGCAGTTATGTTGCTAGCTCACATAGCTAAACCTTATATCCTGAAATTGTAGCTATATTCACCTTCACCAGAAATAAAACAGCAGAACTGCTTGTAAATCAGATTTCGACAGGCTGTGGAGGCCAGATCAACATAGTAAATCACAGCGACAGCAACATTTTGAATTTAGCAAGTGTTTATGGCTGTCGCAAAACCAGCTGTCGTGATGCTAGCACGACGTTAAGGGTGGTGACCGGGGCATTGCTGTGTGGTTGCTAACGCATTGAGATTTGTTTTAGCAGGCTTATATGCAGTTGCTAAGGTGTTGTAGATGGTTGCTACGCTAGCTGTCTGTACTGAAGGCTGAGGTTTTGTAATGTCATCCAACAGTTCTGCATATAATATAACGCTACTGGAACTCTGCTGTGCTGTGGGGATGGCTGCAGAAATCAAGTCAATGTATTAGGTTTCTCTGAAGTGCGCTGGTATTGATTTTTAAAGGGGGCGGCTCTGTCTCTCCGGGTCATGATGTGATGTACATCATACACCCCTCAAAACATCCTATAAGGCATTTGTAGGACGGCTTGTTTTTTTGGGTCCTCCTTTTGAGGGACATCCTTATGTGTAAATAAAGTTATTTTTTAAATTGTAAAAATGCAGACATTTTTCTGTTAGAGTGTGAGTTAGGTCGTATTGTTTATAACTAGCTGTGTATAAAAACAATAGAATTCCTCATATGGATAGATAAGTAAATGTGTGTGTGTGTGTGTAACGTGAAATAAACGCTTTACAGATGTTGTTCGTACAGTGCGTTCTCACAGCGATTGTGTCATATAGTCTGACAAGCAAACGTGAACTCTCTGGTTAATGTCATCCGAATAATCACACATTTTGGCCCAGTCTATTTATAGACAGCAGTCAGTATTAGAAAACCATTTGATAAAAGCTCATCAGTCTAGCACTAATATTATTCTCTCATTTTTTCCACTTTTTTGGGGGAATGAGACATTACAGGAAGTAAACGTTCCACTGGGGGGAACGGAGGAAAGAAGACTTAAAATGGCACAAATACTGCAGATAAAGCTTAGTCACAAAACATGCTTGACAGAGATCAAATTATTAAAAAAACAGGTCATAAAAACAGGAAAGTGGCATTTATGACTGACATTTTGGGTTGAGTTTAGAGACAGCGTTTCTGTTTTTAATTTTTAATAATAATCTGAGATCTCTGGTTCTGACTCACTCAGATTTAATGCAGTGCTTCGTATTTCATAGATAATAGATTTCAGACCTGCGCTTTTAGTCAAATCGCTTGCGTCTGTTGAGGTCAGAGATCCATACGTCTCTTTGCTTTATTTTTTCTGTATATTTGGCTGTTTGGAATTCCTCTGAATTTGTCATTCCACAGTCTGACCTCTGACTCCTGCTTCCTGTCAGAATTTTGTGTAACATTCCAGAATCTCAACACTTGTTCATTCACTCCGTTTATCCTTAACCGTTCTAGATTGTAAGAACATTTCCCTTTAAAAATGTTATTGCTCATGGAACATTCAAAACAACCATTTTTTTTGATGTTGTATTAATGATGTTGAAGTTGTACTTAGATGTTAGTTATTTTTTAATTCTGTAAAGTTTTTAAAGCGTTCCACTAACATCCTAAGAATAGCGTTTTTGATATAAAGTATGATATATAACGTTAAAAAAGTCTTACTAATGTTACATTTTATGATAACTTTTAGAGAACATTACCCAACGCTCTTCGTGTCTTCTCTTCTTTCGCTGGTTTCTGATTGGCTGGATTAATGTACAATTATTTTAGCAGGTGCGATCCCCTTATTGAAAAAGGTTCAGAAACTAACAAAAAAAACCTGCTGAGTAAACCGTTCATAATCCAGAAAGTCAGTGCTGGTAATTACTCTGACTTGTTTCTCATTGCAGGCAAAAACTTCAAGTGCGAACACTTTTATAAAACTTACTGTAATTTAAAAAAAGAGATCAACAAACATGTGTTTGTGTTGTGTTAAAGCAACCCATTGTGAGTCGATTCCTGAGTAAAAAGAATCGATCTTTGTTTGTTGACAATAATGCATATTAATATATATATATATATATAATATATTGTCATAAACACTTGTGTGGTGTAAATACTGTCTTTAAAACAGCAGGATAACGAATCAATCAGTACATTAATCCATTTCACACAAAGACTATAATGCAGCTAATTTTCTACCATTTCTAGGTATTTTCTGGCTTCAGATTCCCACATGCTTGAAGTGTTGACGTTAAAAAGACGTCAAATCAAAGCCGCTAATCAAGTAGCTTCCAATCAGCTGCCAGGGAAACGGTGGCCATTGACATCCCATAATTACCCTCAGGCAACTTTAATGTGTTATAATGAGGTCCTGGTGCCGTGTTGCCATGTAAACAAACTTAAATCCCCCGCAGAAAATATAAAAAGACCATCAAGTGTGTGTGTTTCTTTAAATAACACTCAACGTATAGGCTTTTATCATTCTAGACAATGAATTTACTCCGTCAGTATTGGTTTTGTTACTCCATTGTCCCATTTTAAAATCAATCTCGGTGGCTGGAGAGAAGTGTACCGGAGAACAGTTGAAATAAAGCACAAGCTGCAGGTTGCCAGTCACTCAACCTGTAATTACTCGCCGGAGACCTTCGCACCCATTCCCTTCACTCTGGCGCGCAGTATGGGGTAAAGGCGGGAAAAAGGATGAATGCTCAGAAACACGCGGCTTCCCGCCGAGCGCAGAACCCGGTCGCTCGTTTAGCGTTCAGGGTGCTTAGCATCCAAGGGTTTTAGCGAAGCTATTAGGCCCGGCTAACGAGGACGATGGAAATTGACAAATACAACCTCTAATTCGATTCAAATGTCAGTGTGGAGGGAGCAGCTGTTTCTGCAGTGGCTCTTGAAGGATTTGACGATTTTATGATCACGTAAAATGTGAGACATAAGCAACATTATAAAAAGTATGGCCAGATGAATGGTCTTTTAGACAAATGCGCCCAACATTAATTGAGGCTTTTAAGTCTAGTTCCTGCTATAAATGATGTTCACCAAGGAACCGTTGATGGCACCATTTTGTCCAGGTTTCCATCAGAGGCTGTGAAATTGAGCCTTAGAGTGCTTATTGATACTCCAAATGCCATAAATGGATTCTGAGAGCGCTTCAGAAGTTTAGTGGTATCGGTGAGGTGATCACTTACAAAACATTACCATGGTAACTATAGCTTCCACCAAAATATAGCTTACAGTTCATATGAGGAGAAGCGGTACTGAGGCTCTGCTCTGATGCTCTGATGGTGTTTTGAAATGAATGTGATTCTGGGTAACTCCAAGAATTTTTTGACCCATTTTTTTATTTAGCCATATTACAAATGACCCAACATAAAGTCATATCAGAAACCGAATCCTAAACTGATTATCTTCACAATGTGTTTCCGTAGCAATACAATAATTCGTGTCATCGTCTGTGTTGATGACATTATCTCTCGTTTTCACTCGCTTCTTTTGCAGATGAAATGGCCGCTCCATCTCCAGCCAGAAGTTTGGGTGACCCAGGCATCACGCCGCTCTCCCCCACACATGTAATGGTGAGCGTGACTTTCTACCATCGTCATCATGTAACCCATTACGTGGAGTGACTGGTATGCAAATGTGGCCTCAATGGATTTTACACAGAGCTGCAGTTCCTCACAGAATGTAATGGCACGACTCTCTCTTGCTCTTCTACAGAAAGACTCTGAAGACGATGAGCCTACGAAGCACAACTACGTGGTGGTGGTGGCCATCGACTTCGGCACCACCTCCAGCGGTTACGCGTATGCCTTCACTAATGAGCCGGAGTGCATTCACACCATGAGGTGAGACCATGAGAGAGAGGGAGGGAGGGTGCACGTGAAGTACGTGAGAAATGAGACACAGGCAGAATTTATTTTTCTGCATATTCTAAACTGGTTTTTGGGGCCAAACGTGCAGAATTTTGCAAAAGTAAATATGGGGAAAAGAATTTTAAAGTTTGTGGTATTTAGCCCACAACTCTAAACTTTATACTGTTTGGTTTGTATTTTGTGTAAATACTCCCGAGTTACATTTTAGCAGATGTACATGCTTTAAATGTACATTCTTTTACGGCTGTTTTTGTTATACGTTTTGGCTTTAAATTTTATTTGCTTTGCACCGTCAAAGTCTGGACACACAACACAGCAGAGCGTTCAGATAAACGTCTGCTCGACTCATGCAGTGCTTCTCTTAGAGATTAATATGATTATCTGTCCATTAGCATGGCTAGTATGGTCTCTATTTCAGTCACAGCCACTTTGTGCTGGACATTAAGACGCCCAATTAAAACTCATTAAATATAGAAGTTCCAGTGTCCAGCGCTGCAAAACTATTTCGCATTAGCGTTAGCATATGTGTGTGTGTGTTTGGTAAAGTAGTGGTAAATGTAGGTTACTAGGGGAAACCCACAGCTGCTCTGTGACCCTGACCTGACCTTTTTGGTCATGTGACCTTTGAACTGAAAGATCATCTCTCTCTTGCTGGGCGGATTCAGCCACGTCGTTCCCGCCCAGATTGGCATGTGGACGAGTTTTAGGTTAGGATACCAATCCGGAAGTATCTAACCACGTACAGCTATAGGGGCCATTCTTATGGTAAATATGAAGTGAATACATTGAAATATGCTGCTGTTAGCTTTCTCATAACATCAGCAAATATATTTAGCTTTGACTGACAAGCACTCATGACATTCAGCTATATGATTTATAATATATGCCCATTCTACCTAATATGGAAAAACATTGCGAGTATCAGTAAAGACTATAAGTGAATCTGGGAAAATTGAGGCTTTTACTTTGAAAGGCCTGATCGCAATCTGGTTTGACTGCTGCTACACATGTACACACACAGACACACAACACAAATAGCCCAAGGCCCATTAGATGATTTGGGTTGGCCTTTAAATCGCTCAATCCTTACATAAACACAGAGTTCATTGTAACAACTCACAAATGTTTCCACTAAATGTGTCAAGGATGCAGCTGCTTTGAGTAGGTTAACAGGAAATCAAGGGACTGATTCGCGATCTGTCCTGATTCCACGGAATCCCTGATTCATTTTTTAGCTTCTTAATATAGACCCAACAGTAATCTTATAGGATATTCAATTCTGGATTTAAACTGCATTGGATAACGAAAGTGTTTATGGCATTCACAACAAATGATGTCCGACCTTTTGCCAGTTGTGCCAAACAAAACTACTTTGTGTGAAATATTTTTGTTGAACTTACTTAAAAATAAATGCCACTTGGGCTGATATTTTGTTATTTTATGCAATAACATTTATACAGTCTAGTCTGACTGATACATTTACATTACACTGATACATGACACATTACCAATGACACATACATTTTTGGGCCATTGTATATAATGTATATAATGGAGTGTATAATGAACGTTCTGTGGCATTCGTTCTGCTTGGAACTGACCACTCTTTGCCATGGAAATAAACGCACATGAATATTTTAAACCTTTCTGTCTCACTTATGACTAATTTGTTATTTCCTAATGCAGAAACATTAGGAAGATTTCTCTGTGATGCTGTTAGTAACCCGAATGATCGGATGTTTGGTTTATTAATACGTGATTGGTTGATTTCTCTCTGTTGCTAGGCGCTGGGAGGGTGGAGACCCAGGTGTGTCCAATCAAAAGACACCCACCACCATTCTGCTGACCCCAGACAAGAAGTTCCATAGTTTCGGTTACGCAGCCCGAGATTTTTACCATGATTTGGATCCCACTGAATCTAAACAATGGCTCTACTTGGAGAAGTTCAAAATGAAACTACACACCACTGCTGTATGGACACGCTTTTAAACCTACCCTGTATTGACTTTTAAATTCTGAGCATAGAAAAAACATTCAGTGAATTACGGATCGTAAAAGTAGGGACATGGTCTCCTTTTAAAATATGTATGTGTGTGATACTGTAGGAAGATTTTCATTGTCGGGCAGCTGCTGTCAGAGATTAATACATAAGACATCCAAGAGTCCCATTACGTGGTACACGTAATTACCGGTTCATAAATCAAAGCTTCCAGAAATGAAATTACTTGTGCTGGTAATGACTATTGCTGGTCTGATTTATTGAATCTAATGTTGCAAGACTGGTCCAGTGATTTAGCAAATTGTGTAGTGACGTGTAATGTTCTCGTTTGATACTGAAAGTTATTTTTCTTCTCCAGAATCTGTCTATCGATACAGATTTGCATGCGGCCAATGGCAAAAAAGTGAAAGCTCTGGATATATTCGCTTACGCTCTGGCATTTTTCAAGGAGCAAGCTCTTAAGGTAAATATTGATAACGTTTACAAGCGTATGTCATGACCTCAAGCATTTTATCTGAATCTCAGAATTTGGTTCGTGTTTAAAACTCGTCACTGTATCTTAATCTGTTCTCCCTGTGCCTCAAAACACGTTCAACTGACACATTGGGTCATATAATTCCCTCCCTCTGAAGCAGACTTGTGATTGGTTGCAGGAGCTGAGCGACCAGGCCGGGGCGGAGTTTGATAATGGCGACGTCAGGTGGGTCATCACTGTACCGGCCATCTGGAAGATGCCAGCCAAGCAGTTTATGAGAGAGGCAGCATATAAGGTTTATTTTTTATTTTTAAGAAACACAAACTTGCATACCCATACACACAAGAATGCACACCCTCCTGTCTCTCTGTTAAATGGCCTATTTTGTATGCAGAAAGGTCTGTGTGTGTGTTTATGCCTTTCTCATGAAAATTGCCATATTCATATTCAGACTGCACAGCTTGCTTCACAAGTGTGTGTGTGTGTGTGTGAAAATGGGTTACTTAACCATATTTTGGGGACAAATTTATAAAAATAATACAAGTCTATGAAATGTCCCCATGTGTGTGTGTGAGAGAGAGTGTGTGTGTGTGTGTGAGAGAGAGAGAGAGAGTGTGTGTGTGTGTGTGTGTGTGTGTGTGTGAGAGAGAGTGTGTGTGTGTGTGTGTGAGAGAGTG